>JACGDI010003775.1:158366-258655 GCA_014898725.1 Jacaranda copaia | reverse complement strand
TAAAAAAAAAAAAAAAAGTAATTGTAGTTTTACATTGTTAATTGAAACTCAAACAATTCATTCATATAAAGTGTTTTTATAGAAAGAGATTATTAAAAAGATGTAGAAAATAGCAAAACTCTGAATATTAGAAGGAACCATGACAAACAATATTACGTAGAAATTTAGCAAATAAGATTTTCATTTTTAGTTAGAAAAAACAGTAACGAAATTATGAGGCAACAAAATATACAAAGATAACAGTACGTAGCAAAAATAAATCTAGTATTTACATAACTTGTTCCACAGCAAGTTAAGCATATCAAAAGCAAGTGTTTGATAATACATAAATTTAAACTAACTTCAAGTTGTGTTCTAAAAAAACGTAATATTTCTTCTTTAATCATTATCTAAAGCCATATTGCAGCCAACAGTAGGAGAATATGTATATTTCATTTCAGCACCACTTGGATCAAACATGTAGATGGTATAAGCTTGAAAACCTTCCTCAGCCCACAACACTCTTTTAGCTATTTTTTTTTTTTAAATCCTAAAAAACATCCTCTAATGCATTTTGCCAAAATCTATCATCGAACAAAGCTTCAACAGCTACAATTTTTTTTTGACTGAAGCTTATTTGCAAGGCCAATGAAAGACCATGTCGATGTTGCTTCTTCAGTTTAGTTGTCGTCTAAAGTTCATTATTTTATTTTTAGTTTTTGAATAGAAGATAAAAAAATATTATTTATGACTTTTTTTTGAAAAGCAACCATACCTCGTTCCAACCATTAATGGGGTACTTTGCTCATGGAAGTGGTGTCATGTAGAAACCAATTGCTTTCCTCTGTCTAGTTGCTCCATAATAGTAGTGGCAAATGGGTGGATTGGATTGGATAGGGGTTGGGTTAAAAATGGGTTGGGTTAAAAACGGGTTTGCGCAGGTTCAACACAAGAAAGAAAAAAAAAAGTAAATTTTTCGCTAAATGCATTATTATACTATTTTATTAAACTATAATATTTTTGTCTTTATTTGACATATATTAATTAATTATTATTAAATTCTTATTAATCATGTAAAATCAAATCAAATTAAGCAAACTTATAATTTACTTATTATTTTATAATATTTATATTTTTTCTTTTAATACAAAATAACAATCTTACTTAGTGAATAAAATATAACTATTTAAAATATTTTAAATTTATAGTACAAATATTTACATTGTACCCTACAAATTAAAAAATTTTAAAAAATAAAAAATATTAAAATAAAAAGAGGAATTGTGAGTCAAATTGATTGAACCAATAATCAGTAATGTCATTGATTTTTTGTTTAGTCCAATTTTGAAAACATTGGTGATTTTCTTTCAACAAGATCCTATGATTTATTTGTTTATTTATTTAGAATGTTAAACATGGTGACTTAAACATGATTTGTGTAAGTCAAGTGTCAACTCAGGCTTTGACCTTGAGTTGTCTGTCTCGGTTTCAATTCAAAAAAGATAAAAAAAAAAAAAGAAGATGACAATGTTTCAAAGTTTTTACTTTTGAATTAGTGAAATTTCAATACATTTTTATCTTTTACATATATCATTAATTATTTATTTGCACTCCTCCAGATTTTCAATCTATTATATTTTTCTCAACAACATCTAATAAGGATAATTGAATTAGGAGTAAAATAAAAAATTCATTAAAATTTTTTGCTAATGTAGTTTTTTTTCATTTAAAAATCCTAATACAAAGAAAATTTTCATAAATATAGAAAATTTAAATTAAACATTATTGTAATAGTGTGTGTGTGTGTGTGTGTGTGAGAGAGAGAGAGAGAGAGAGAGAGAGAGAGAGAGAGAGAGAGAGAGAGAGAGAGAGAGAGAGAGAGAGTACAATAGTTGGTGATTTAATGGGAGAGTGGAAGGATAATTTTGGGGTTGAAATTAAATTGAATTATTTAGAAATCACATTCATCCCATTTAAAACCTATTTCAATCCATAAAAGCCAAATCCATATTTAGCCCACTACGGTCACTGAAAATTTAGATGTGGTCACTAATTTCATTGTATAAAATGACCATAAAATAATAAAGTGGTTATAAAATAGAGACCGCTTAGTGACTGTGAACCACAGCCACTAAACCTTAGTCATGTTCAACTATTAATTTGTGACCGCGTTATGACCCTCCGTGCGGTCACAAATTTGTGACTATCCCTCTACGATCATAAATTTTTCATAAATAATGGGTGTATGGTCTCTTTATAGTGGCCACCAGGCAGTCACTAATCGGTTACTAATTTGAGACCAATTGCAGTGATTAACCTTGCAGTCACAAATGTCTAGTAATAATGTGGTTTAATTTGTGATTACCAGGCGATCATCAATCGATCACTAATTTTTTGAATATATTTTTTTTGCTTTTGGTGTTGAATCACTAATATCTAACCTATTTTTTATTCTCATTAATAACACGATTACAAAATAATAATTCCCCATCCAAAAATAAAAAAACAATAACCCAAATTCAATAACATTGTCTTCAAATTCATGAACAAAATAAAGATTTTAAAACATAAACAAGTTCAATAAGTCCAAGCACATCAAATTAAAGATTCTAAAATATAAACAAGTTCACTAATTCCAAGCATGTCAAATTAATTTGAAGAGAATTATTTATCTTTTCCAATACCATTTCCTTCATTGTGGGAGGAAGAAGCACTTTCAATCCCATTTAACTTTTCCATCATTACTCCTAATGTTTTGATCACAGCTTCATCTCTTGCCTTTGACTCTTTAGCTATCTTCTTTACCCTCTCTTTTGCTCTCATAGCCTCCTCCATAATGATTGCTTCCCTTGCTGCAGTTGCCTCTCTCTCCTTAGCCAATTCTTGATCAATTGCTTTTGCAATAGCATCTTGCAATTGATCCTGACTAATATAGGCTGGTGAAGATCCATCTGATGGTGATTCAAAGGAATTCTCAGTAGCAATAAGCTCACGATAATTATAGGAGTCCCTAAAACCATAAAGTACTCTACCCTTACATGGACCACCACTGATCTCAAGCCATTTATTTGCATCAAATGAGCTTTCAGGAGAAAGGTTCTTGCTATGTTGACTAACATATTCTTGATAATATTCATCTTATTTGAATATCCAAATATTAAAAAAATACCTAATTATTCTTTATTACAACTAATTATTTATTGTAAAACTTGGCAACACAAAGCATTTTATTATATTAATCAGTAGCTTCTGTATATAGATAATATATTTAAAGTTGATAGGTTTTGTAACTAGGAAGCAAAGATACGTAGATTAAGGAAAATGAATTTGAATAATTCAAGAGAAAGTACATAAACATACATCCTATTCTAACAATATGTGTTTGAAGAAATTAAATCGTCATCTATCTCAAAACTTCATTGATTTTCAAAATAGGATATTAAACAATAACTAAAGAAATTGTAGACTACTGCATGAAGCCTGTAAGTAAAGCTGAAAATTCTACATAATTTTATGCTTGCAAAAGAACATGCACACTTTTCTTGATAGAACATTCCGTGTAATACTACATGGTATTCCAAGTATTGGATAATTGATGCAAATCATTTAAAAATAAAAATAAAAATGAATAGAGTGCTGACTGACATGTTAGCCTTTGGATTCTTTGCTGTCAAATGTATTCAACATCTACCCCCACAAAATTTTGAGCTTGTTTTCAACAAAATTGTAATTATATGCAATATAACTTTTTTGTAGTATGTAGCCTTCATATTGATATTGTATCCCATATCATTGCAAGTAATAGCTCAATAATATCTATAACTCAGGAACATAGGCAATAGCAAACGAATTCACATATGAGAATTTTAATACTGATTTTATTTGCAAAACATTTCTTTTATCCAAAAAAGATTCCTCTTAACTCATATAAGATTATACAATGCTTGAAAATCATGCATATAAATGGCACCATCAAACATGTTATATGCATGTTCATATATCGCACACGACCACTTTATCAATAAAATTTTGAAGCTTGAATTTGAAGTTGAACTTAATTAAAATATATTAAGGTATTGACCAGAAGATCCATGAACCTAATTATATTTTGTAATCCAATTAGGGATATTGAACATCTTTGAAAAATCTTTTAGCTTTATATAATATGCATTTATAATATAATTAATATGTGTATTGCTCATAAAAGAAGTTTTTGTTAGAGGGTATATAACCTTTTAATTAAGTGAAAAGTATATTAATTTCATAAACTACAATTACACCATTGGTGTTATGCGAAGTAAGGATCAAGGCCCTTTCCTAAAAACGGCGAATGGTGGACTTCTTCTATAGGAATGTTTTGCACAAAGAAGGTACTTGTGTTAAAATAAATAAGTGATTAGATGCCACTTTTAGCTAGGGAGGAATTTGGGGTGGCAATTCAAGTGAATCAAGTGGGTTTAGGTTGGATTAATATGGTCATATAACAATAATTTCTTGAACTCAAATCCAACTCAACCTGATGTCAGCATAAAAATGTACAAGCTAATTCTCATTAGGTCAAGTTCGAGTTGTCCTGGTTTTCATTTGGTCGCCTTGTCAATCCAACTCCACCCATCCCAACTTGCCAACCTGATTTAAAATAATTATTTTTGAATTCTTATTTTGATTCTTAGAAACCTTTTTTTGGTATTTTATTTTGTAATTTAATCTATTTTTAATAATTTAAAATATGAATAAAGAGTTTTCATCATAATTCCACAATCGCAACTTTCTATATAAAATTTTAGTTGAACCACACATTATATTGATTTTTATGACTTTTTTGCCTTTCATTTTCTGGTAGCTATCTATATCACAAAAATATTGAAATCACAAAATATCTTACTTCTACAATTAACAACTCACCCGCTCTCTTTAATTTTTGTATCTTTTGTCGATTAAATTGTCTCTCTTAACTTCATAAAGTAGCATTACCTTTCTACTTTATATTGATTCAATTGACCAACACATACATCGATAAAAATGCATTATCAAGCAAATAAGTAAATAAGTAATATTATTATACACGTAATTAATTATAAAAACTTAATTGAGTTGTTTGAGTTTTATACAACCTCTTAACACAGAGAATTCTTGTCTATCCATATATGAAAAATCTTGCATTGTATATAACCTAAGCAAAGCTCTTTGGACAATTCAGTAGTCAAAGTACTAATGTGATAACTCTTTGCATGATAATTATCATGTCCACTTGGATGCCCAAAAATAACCATTACTCCACCAAACGTAGTCTAAAATTGTAATCCTCTATCCTATATTTGTGACAATAGATGAGATCGGAAAATGGTGAAGTAGTAACTTTATTATTGCTAAGATTCAAAATTTCAAGATTTTTTTATTTTTTATTTTTTTATGTTTTACCCCTAAAGAATTTTAATTTTTATTTGTTTAATTTAGGTGTTTCAGGTTATCGTGTAACCCAAAATCAAATTTTGATTTATTTGAGTAACCTAGCCCAACCAATCGATTTTTTTCGGCTTTTCATTCATGTTGACCTTGTTGGTTTCGAACCCAAAATGAATTAATCCAAATCTATTTTTTTTTTTTTTGTCAAACTCATATTGAATTATCGTGTCATGTCAAAACTTGCCACCCCTAGGGAGGATAGTATTAGTACTAGTTAAGTCTTTAGTAGACTTGAGCTCATTAAATTTATGGAATGCTTCTTAAGTCAACTTAGTTAGATAAGCTTAGTGATATTTTTAAGTCAATCATATTGATCTTTTATCATATGTCCTTACGGCCTTGGTAGGGTATATCAACCACACATACTCAAAACAAGATAACACCACCCAAAAAAAGTTTTTGAAGTGCTTTCGGTCAATGTTTTAGTAGAAATAAACCAAGCGTATTTTAAGAGGCTTGAGCCTACTCATGCTTGGCTGGAATGCGGCTAAATTCAACTTTTAAATATTAAAAATTTATAAAAGTGGTCAGTATACAACAGAGTTTAAATGAAATTCATAAAATTCTTCAGCAAGCAATAAAGCCCAACAATTTTCTAACACGAATGGTAAACTGTGACTGAAATACTATAATGTCGAACCATAGGTATGACCACGGGAATTTAATAGGAATATTCAAATTTATTTAAACAAGATAAAGTAAGTAAATCATAGAATAATTTATTATTACATAAATACACCAAATATACTCGTATATAAGAGTACCCCAAAACATTTGTGAAATACATTGTTTAACCAGAAAAACTAAGAGCAGTTTAATGTTTTGTATCCTGCTCAAACTTGATTAGTATATGAAAAAAATAAAATAAAATTTAATTTCAGAAAACTTACAAAAATGGTTAGAATACAAAAAAGTTCAACTTAAATTCACAGAACTCAATAGTAAATTTGAGAAATTCAATAATACAAAATTGAGAAGCTTAGCTAGCTACACACAGATGGTAAATTGTCCCGAAAAATAGCGACAATGCCTAAGTTCAATTAACGAAGACTTGAAAGATTTTAAGTAAAGTGAGAAACTCGTCCCAACCAACTAATCCACCTTCGTGAAATCTTTGTTCTTTGTATTTTCTTCATCGCAACTTTCTTACACTCATAAAATATTGTCTAAAATAAAATAAGTGAATTATATGTTAGTTTAGTATTACATATTTACACCACATATATTCAAATTTGATACGATACCCTGAAATGTTTTTTAAATACATTTTCTATTGTTGTTCGATAAAAACAAAGCTTAATCATCCATGCAATAAAGCTCAGTTTTCTTGTGGTACGGATGTTAAATTCACCACAAAAAACTCGTTTTTCCTATGAAATCCGATGGACCATTTCGGTCGGAAATGTTTGACATAATTGAGGTGGATTTTTGACGGCATCCATGGACGTCAGATATCCATTGTAAATGTGAGAAAAATTGGAAAACTTCAGCGCCTTTTTTGCGCTAAATTTTCCAATAGAATATCCATTCAAAAAGTTCACAGAAAAACTTTTTGATGGAATTTCCGATGAATAATTTGCCAGAATTTTAAAAAAATAAAAATTATTTAATTTAATTCATTTTGATGTTGAAAGCACTATAACAAATTTATACAAGTAGAGACAAATAAATTGAGACAAATTTCAAAACAGCCCCTAGAAATTATCTAAGAGGGCTCCGTCCTAATTACTACACCTAAAAGTATAGGTATATCTTTAGGGGCCTATATGTAAAATCCCAACTCATAATTACCCTTAAAAATAATAATTAAAAATAAAATAACACATCATGCCACTTCTTACATTTTTATCTAAATAGGCCCAGTTCTTTGTTTTCATTTAAAATTGCCCAAGCCTCACATACTTTTTTCTATTAAGGCCCACTTGATATATATAAAATTTATAATAGCCATATATTTCAATTTCATTATCTAATTTTTGTAAATATTTTTATTAATTTTCATTATTTAATTTTTATTCCAAAAAATTAATTAAAATTGGGATTCTATGTCCAAAAGCTTTCAATTCACCAAGCCTCACTTGAAAGCTCTCAGACTCAGTTTTTACACCTCAATCGAATATCATTTGAAATCTATCCATCCTCCACACTTTCATTTTTTATCTCCATCTTTCACAATTTCACCAAAAATTTTTTCAATTTCCCAATCATGATGTTGATTGTAGCAATCTCTAGCCAAATTGCAAGTCCAAGTATTTTCTCCTTCGCTCGAAATTTCATATAAGTTCTCCATACCTAGCAAAATGATACTAAAATTTGTGAGTTAGTACGTGATTCCTTGTGTTAATAGAAGAATATTTGGGGCTATTATTGGTTTTCCTTATTTTTGTTTTCGCAAAACCTGTGTGCTATCTGGAGAGTGTTCTGAAATAGCAGTTTCTACCGAAAGCCTATATTTGCTAATTATAGACAAATAGATCCTATATCAGGGGAGGAGATTTTTACTGAATGTTTGTGTTGATGAATTTAATGCATATGTGCTTTAGTACGCAAATTTGTAGTAGTTTTGAATGATTTTGTAATATACATTTAGTGATTTTGTAATATATTTACTTGCTCTTCACCATAGCTTTTGTGCCTAAAATTAAGGTAGAAGAGCAGTTAATACGCAAAAGGCAAGGTAAACTTTATATTAGCTTCCACTTGAGTTTAATGTGCTTAAGGTTTTCTTATTTTACTCTATTGATTTGATTCAGATGAATTCTAGGAAGTTGTTGTTGGTGGTCTTGGCTTCTTTTATGTTGACAGGAAGCTTGGTCATGTGAGTGTGAATGAAGGAGACCCCTTTTGTGGTATAAGAATGAATTTTTCAATTTTTAACTGAAATTTAGGTTAGCTCTTTTTTTGCTTCACACATTTGCAGTACTATTGCTTTATTGGCATGTATATATGTGTGTATAGTGTTGCTTAAAAAGTGAAAAACTCTAAAGAATTTTCTCATTTTTAATTTTGTAATTTGAATTTTGAGAAATAGAAGATTTTTGGAAGCTCCATGCTGCAAATTTGAATTGATTGTATGGTGTATACTTCTCTTTATATAGCATAATTGATGTGTTTATGAACTCATAGAAACAATGGCCTAGATGGGTTTGAGGTTTGTTTTTGTGATGTTTGAAAATGATATCTTGTTGTTGGCTTATAATCTGCTTATTGGATATCTAAAGCCTTTTTAAAGTTGATGTCATCACAACTAGACTTGGATATTATATATAAGAATAAACAGTCTCATCCCACAAAAAGAAAAAAAAGAATCTATAACAATGTACAATATTGATCAACTTGCACAAAAAATATAGAAAGTCAGTTTATGATCTAAATAAAATATTTTGCTAAATCTATCTCTTAAAATAATTAATTCAGGGATACAAAAAAGAAGGGGAAATAAATATGTGCACTATGAAATTGAATGGCTTCTTGAGATATAGAATTTGAAGCCACTATTTCCAATAAGAGTTGATCAATTGGTCTAATAATTCATAATAGGCCTTGAGGATTTCTATGGCTAAGTTGATCAATTTAATCTTTGTGAGTGATAATGTGCCTAAGAAATGGGAAAGAAGGAGGAGGGAGAGGGGGTTGAATTTAGCTTAAGAGATTTTAACGCAGCGGAAATTTATCCCGCAAAATACTTTTTAGCTTCTCAAAACTATTTAATTTTTTGGCAGAAAAATAGTCTAGTTATTAACTGGAATTTATAAGTACCAGTAAAAATGCCAGTCAAATCGGAAATAAGAAAAGCAATAAAAATAGGAATAAATAGACTTTAGTATTTATAGAGGTTTAGCAAGTCTAAATCCTTTACCTAAGCTTTCACTTAGGATGTTAAGCTTGTTAAATTAATAAGTGTATAAGAATGTCTTTATAGATGATAATAGTAATTTGACAGTAGTGAACAACAAAGGATTAAAAACACCTTAGCAGGGTGAAAAACTAGCTCTTTGCAAAGAGCTATATTGGAATCCTAGATGAGATAAGGCAGAATGTAGAGCACTGTGAAACATCTACTTGTGAATGAGCTCAATGAAATTTCTATAAGATTCACTTGCACAACCTCTATGGACAGATGTATGAGTTGTTGCCATTCCATATAGTAGCTCTAGTCTTTTTTTCCAGACCAAAACCAGAACACTGCAGAAGATTCTAGACTATATCGCCCTATTGGTTTCTTCACCTTGAGGTCCTTAGAGCAACCAAACATCGATTTGTTCTCTTCACGGGGTCCCTAAAGAGCAAGTAAAACTCCCGTCTTTCTTCACCACTAGGTCCTTTGAGATACAAACTGCCTTATCCTCATCTCCCTAAGGTCTGTCAAAGGCAAGCTCCACTTGACGTTCTTCACCATAAGGTCTCTATAAAACACACCTACAACAAGAAATTAGCAATAATTAAGCACAAATCATATATGAGAGTGTCACACAACTCCTTATGACACTGAACAAATTTCTTCCTGACTTATGTCCAATAGCTATAAGTTCTCATTAAAGCAAGAATCCATTGGAATTAAATAAGGAAACAAGATAACTTGGGTAATCATGCATTTATTTCTTAAACAATAGATAAATCAATAATTTTAGCATGAAGCGCATGATAGATTCTAGCAGATGTTGTGGAAACAAATTCTAGCAGATAATATGCATGCTTTTTAGTGCATGATTCAAGAAGTAATTTTGTCATGAGCAAAATAATGTAATTCATCAAAAGGGTTAACAATCTGTGTCTTTTTTGTATTTGAGTAAAGTGGAAAGATATCACACGAACTCCTCTTGTATATATACCTAATTTTGCTAGTTTATGCTCCCCCTGCTGGAGTAACTAGTGCGTCTCCTATTCATAGACTAAAGAAACCAAAGAGACGACAAATGTCGATGGATACTATATATTGTATTTGAACCCAATCATCGAAAGATCATGTCTAAGCATCAAATGTTTAATCATCCAAGATAATAAGTTTTACAAGCCCACAAATAAAAGTCTGAAAAAGTTTTACATGCCCACAAATAAAATTTCAAAAAAGAGATTATGCCAAATCATTAAAGTTCCAACAAGCAGTCAAAGATAATGGAAGTAATCAAAAATAACATAAGCTCCAACAAATTTTCATATTTCATATATCCTCTCCCCCTTATGATCAAAAAGAGCCTTAAGCTATTCAAATAAGCTCTAACTTTTTACTTTAGTCATTCACACTCACAAAAGTGCAACTAGATTTTTAGAGAAGACGCTTGAGCTTGTAATCTATGGAATCTACTAAAGTTTCCAATCATCGAGTAAGAGTTTCCATAATTGTACTCAAATCATCTATCTTCGTTTCACTTCCAACACCTACTTTCCTAAACTTTCCCTAAGCCTTTTTTGGTGTTTTAATGGGAGTGAGACAAACATGGCTTGATTCAGATTAGAGCTAATAGAGATTGGAATTTTTTATTTTTGCAAATAAAGCTTAATACTATTAGAAGCTCTACGACTCCCCTAAACTATCCATCATCCTCAATATACTGAATTCTCATTTTCCCAAGACTATCAAGATCTAAGATTTTATGGTCATGCTCCCCTGCAATTCAAGCTTTTAGCAAGAAAATTCCCTTATGTGTAAATATGTGAGTAAGAATCATGAAATGGGGAAGATATTTGGCTTGATAGGAGAAGGAATAGGCATTGTATTTCTAGATTATGAAGCCAAGATTAACTGGTTCCTATCTAACAGCCTTAGCTATCACATAAAGACTCATGGAATTAAGATTACTGGAAATGTCTGCCATTTGATATCAAAGAAGAAAAGATAGTACAACTAAGCATTTTGTGAAGTAAAATGTGTTTAATCCTCAATTTGTTTAAAGCCTCCCCAGCAAATAAAGTAAATTGCTTTCCACCTTAAAATATTTTGGTGATTTCATCATAGGAAATATCAACTTTAGACAAGTCTCCAAAATTAAAGAACTTAGTTCCAACATTAGGAAGATCAAGTATAAAATTCACTTTTGACGAATAAAGCACAATTCTTTTTCCAAACACATAAGACTCAACAGAAACGTCATTTTCAAATTCAGTAAAAGAAAAGTTTGAATAAAACAACTTCACCACATAGGGATATGATCTTTCATTTAACTTCATAAAGTTGTCCCATTTCAGTTTGCACACAAGATCTGTGGTAGGAGATTTTGATATGAATCAAAATCAATGGCTCTCCCCATATTTGGATTTTTCCTAGAACGTTTTTGACAAAAATAATTTTTAACCTCAGCAGAATGGGATTTAAGAGAAGAAAGAACCTTACTTAAATTCCAATAAGTGATTTCTTCAGGGTTGACTAGAACAGATGATCTAAGGCTTGGCATACCCTCATCTAAACCGCTTGGGTTTTTAGGAAAACCTATAAAAGTGTCCTTAATACTAGGTTTCTTAGAGCCCATGAACTTAAGTTTATCAGAAGAAGATGATTTTTCATAATCAGAGCTTGAGACATTGTGCCAATCGAACCGAAGAGAGACTTTGGATGCTTATAGAAAAGTGGGTTTAGAGGAACAAGATAGAAATTTCTTTTTCTTTAAAGTTAAAGGTCTAGCTAACTAGGTATTTCTTCACTTCAGCATTTTTAAGAAAGATTAAAGATTGAAGATGAAAAAAAAAAATTCTATTGTGAAGGCTTTGTGAAAAGACAAAGAAAAAAGTGAAAGGTTCTGGCACATGTGGGAAGATAATAAATTTGTTTAGAAATAAGAAAAGCTATGAAAATTGTAATTTTGGAAACTCAATCAATTATTGATCATAATGACCAAAAATTTTGGTGAACAAAATTGGTAATGAGGAATAGAAGATTGAGCACATTAGCATGTGGCTTTCAAGAAAGAACAACTGCCAAATTTAAATAAGTTAACGAATCATGCCAAAATCAGGTTTTGATTTAATTTCTAATTCTTCTCTTATGCACGCATATTTCTTATCTTCCAAATCTTTGATAAAAATATCTGCAAGCTAATTCTCAATGGAAACAAAATCAATTGATATATCACCTTTATTCAAATGATCACGCAAGAAATGATGCTTGATCTCAATATGTTTTATGCATGAATGAAGAACTGGATTTTTAGAGATGTTAATAGCATTGAACTATCACATAAAATAGGCATACTAGGCACGTTAATACCAAAATCATATAATATGCATTTCATCCATAATACTTGGTTATAGCAATTGCCTACGGCCATATATTTTGCCTCGATCATGGATAATGTAACTACACTTTGCATTTTATTGTACCATGAAACCAAACAGTTTCCTAACAGTTGGCAACCATTACTGGTACTTTTCGTGTCTATCTTGAAACCAACATAATCTACATTAGAATACCTTATGAAATTAAAATATTTAGAATTTGGATACCATAAGCCATAGTTGGATATTCCTTTAATATATCTCAATATTTTTTCATAGTATTTAAATAAGATTTCTTTGGATCAGACTAGAATCTAGCACATAAGCATATTGAAAATATAATATCTAAATAACTAGTAGTTAAATAGATTAAGCTACCAATCATACCTCTATAGACCTTTTCGTCTACATTCTTATCGTCCTTATCAAGTTCCAACTTGGTATTTGTATTCATAGGAGTGGTTGTAGGGTTGCATTCATTCATTCCATTATATACTTTTCTTGCAAAATGAATATTCCTTTCTAAGTTTGCTTTACTTGAAGTCCCAAGAAGAAATTGAGCTCTTCCATTAAGCTTATATTAAATATCTGTTCCTGACAAACTCTTGACATAGTACATCATTGGTAGCACCAAAGATAATACCATTGACATAAAATTGGATAAAGAGAACCATTTTCTTAGTGCTTTGCAAACAATGTGGAATCTAAATTCTAATAGAAAGGTCTTTGTTTATGAGATAATTACTCAAATGATCATACCAAGCTTTAGAGGCTTGTTTTAATCCATATAAAGCCTTTGTCAATTTGAAAACATGGTGAGGAAAACTTTTATTTTCAAAACTAAGTGGTTGCTCTGCGTAGACATCTTCTTTTATGAATCCATTTAGAAATCCAATTGAAACTTTGTATAAGTTGTAAAGATAAGAAGTGTTCTGATTGATTCTAATCTTGCAACTAGAGCAAACCTTTCATCATAGTCAATGAACTTTTGCTTACTGTAGCCTTTTGCTACAAATCTAGATTTATTCTTGGTAACTTTACTGGTTTCATCTCACTTATTTCTTAACCCCCACTTGGTACCAATAACTGGATGATCTGATGGTCATTCTACTAGATTCTAGACTTTATTCTTTTCAAACTGAGCCAATTTTTACTTTATTACTTCAATACAAAATGGATCTTTTAGTGCCTCTTTGACATGCTTGGTTCAATTAGTGAAATAAGGGCACAGTTAGATTCTTTTGGTGGAACTTGTTTGGTTTTGTATCTAGTAGTTATTCTAGCATGTTGATCTCCAATGATTATGCCAGTGGGGTGACTAGAAACATGTTTGAACTTTTTGGTTCTTAGTTCAACCTTCTTTAGTGACACATTGGAATTAGGTTCATCAATGGAATTTGTTTCCTTAAATGATTCCAATTCTTCTTAATTTGATGACGATAGCTCAAGATTCAGAATCTTGATTGGTTCTTTGAATCCTGTAACTTCTTTGCTCAAGGTTTCCTTGGCATGAAATGAGTTAGTTTCATCAAACATAGCATGTGTGGATTCTTGAACAGTTTTTTCTTTTTATTAAAAACACGATAGGTTTTCCTATGCATTGAGTGACCAACAAAGATAGCCTCATCAACTTTGGAATCAAACTTTGTCAAATAATCTCTATCATAAGAAAATAACATTTGTAACCAAAGACATGGAAATAAGAAATATTTAGAACTTTATCGTGCCATGATTTATATTTTTCTCAAAAGTGGTCCTAAGAAAACACAATTTAACACATAACAAGCTGCATGCACATCTTTACCCCAAAAGAGTTTTGGAAGATCATATTCATTAAGCATGGTTCTAGCAGTTTCTTGCAAAATCTAGTTTTTCCTTTCAACTACCCTATTTTGTTGGGGAGTCATAGAAGTAGAAAAATCATGAATGTAACCATGTTTTTCACAAAACAAAATAAAGTTTATTTCATTAAACTCAATTCCATGGTCACTTTGAATTTTTTTAATGAAATAACCCTTTTCACTTTGAAGCCTTTTAGTGAGTGGAATGAAAGCATTTAGCATCATTTTTATGAGCAAAGAATCGAACCCACGTAAAATGAGTATAATCATCTACTATGATAAACACATATCTTTCACCTCCAAGGAAAGCAATTTTCATAGGATCAAATAGGTCAATGTGCAGAAGTTCTAGTAGCCTGGAAGTTATGACCTCATTTTTTGGTTTGAAAGATGTTCGGATTTGTTTCCCCTTTTGGCATACATCACACTTCTTGTCCTTGGAGAAGTTTAACTTGGGTACTCCTTTGACAAGGTCTTTCTTTGTGAGATAAGTTATAAATTCCATGTTTATGTAGCCCATTTTTCTATGCCATTCCTAGCATTCTTCATTTGAAACAGCTAAACACTCCATGTTTTGGTAGGTTAAATCATCAAGGGTTATACAATAAACATTTCCATTCCTAGTAGTAGTAAAACTTAATTTCTCATTTTTCTTGATAACACAGTGAGAATGATGAAATTTAACCTCATAATCGTCATTGCACAGTTGATTGATACAAAGCAAGTTATGCATAAGGCATTCAACAAGCCATACATTATCAATGAAAATACTAGTTTGCTTACTAATAGTACCTTTACCTATTATGCATCCTTTTGTATTGTCTACATAGACAATATTTCCTATAGAACAATCATTAAGCTTAAGAAACATAGACTTATCCCCCATCATATGCTTGGAACATCCATTATCCGAGTACCAATTCTATTTTCAAGAATGTTCCTTGGCATGTACTTGTACGAAATTAGTTTATTTTAGGTCTCCAAACTATGTTAGGTCTTTCATGGTTAGTCACAGATCATTTTCTTACCCAAACAAACTTGATAGCAATAAGTTTCTTAATCGGATATCTATAATTAACATGGCTAGATCTACCATAAGTAAAGTAGGTTTTTTGAACTGGTTTGAAATTTATTCTGGAAGTTGTTGAAACTGGTTTAGTTTTTCTTTGATTCATAAGGTTTCTTAAATTCCAACCCCACTTAACATTATCTCTGAATGGAACATACATTTGTCTATGTTTGACATTTGTGTAGCATTCACCTAGATCATTCTCAACATGCAAGCATTCTTCAATAATATTTTTCCTTTGATTTCACAACTTTTATTTTCAACTTGCTTCCTTCAAGGAATTATTCTCTTTAGTGAGCCAATCATTCATTTTCTTTTTGCATTCAACATTAAATGTCTCACTGTTTTTAGCCATTTATATTTCAAATTTGTCTTTATGAGCTTTATCCAATTCTTTCTGTAAATAGTCCACTTTTTCTTGCAAAGCTTTACATTTATAAATAAGCATTTTGACTCGAAGCAATCTAAGATTTCTGAACATCCTCATGAATGTCAATTTCATCACTAGAATCATAGTTAGAACATGAAGAGATACCTTCTTGATTTACTATGAAGCAATTCTTTTCATTGTCAAATTGTTCACCATCAAATTCGTCCCATTTCATTACCATTGCCATAGCTTTGGATTTTTTTGCATATTTCTTTAATCAAGGATAGTTTAGCCTTTTGTGTTAGATTTCATTATATTTATAGCAATGAGGTGGCTCAATGTTTCGAGTTTCCAAACTAGTTTTTTTTTTTGGTTTTGATCTGTTATTCCAGAATTTTTTTTGAGATTCATCAGTTGCTTTAATCTTTGGGAAATGAAAACAATTTCATCTTCAAACCTTTATCAAGATTTTCTTGAAATTATGAGTCAAAATCACAATTGGTATTAAAAGCAATATTTATTTTGACCTTCGTTTCCAAACCTTTATCTTTATGTAACTGTGTCATCTCATGGGATGTGATAGATCCAATTAGTTCACCGATGGTCATTGTGCTAAGATCACAAACTTTCTGAATAGTAGTAACTTTTGTTGTCCATTCCTTGGAAGCAATCTAAGATTTCTCTAGACTTGCTCATCCTCATTTATAGTTCTACCAAGTGCGAACATAGGATTTATAGTTTCCATGAAGTGTAGATACATCTAACTCATTGTTTCATCAGGTTTTATCTAGAACATTTCATACTTGTAAATGAGAAGAGCAATCATCTTTTATTAAACTTGATTGGTAGATTCATGAGTTATTTGCAACATCTCCCTTATTTGCTTTGCTATGGCACATGTATTAACTCGATTGTACTCCTCTTTAGTAAGAATGCATGACATAATATTTTGGGTCTTCACATTTATTAAGATGGTCTTTTTATCATCATTAGTTAATTCGCGTCTCTCCTTTGGAACCATATGTCTGTTAACTAATTTCATTGGAATCATTGGCCCTTCACTGATCACATCCCATAAATCAAAATTTAAGATAATTATATATTCTTGCATCTAATTTTTCCATGTAGCATAGTTGGAACCATCAAATAGTAGAGGCCAATTATGCAATTGCCCTTTTGCAAAGACACTAAGAGTATTAGTAGCCATAGGATCTTTTACTCTAGTAGTTATACCACAATATAGAGAACCAATGCTCTGATACCAATTGTTAGTGATAATATTCCTAAGAGGGGGGTGAATTAGACTTAAGATATTTTATTGCATCAAAAGTTTATCACTCAAAATATGTTCTGGCCTCTCAAAACTATTTATGTCTTTTGCAAAAAAAAAAATTTAGTTACTAACTTGAATATGTAAATACCAGTTAAGATACTAGTCAGATCAATGACAAAAAAATTAGTAAAAATAAGAATAAATAGATACTGGTATTTATAGTAGTTTGACTAGCCTATATCCTCTAGTTAAACTTTTACTTATGATTTTAAACCAATCAAATTAATTAGTGTATAAGAATGTTTTTATAGATAATAATAGTAATTTAATAGTATTAAACAGTAAAGGATCAAAAACACCATAGCATAATGAAAAACCAATTCTTCACAAAGAGCTACACTGGAATCTTAACGAAATAAAGTAGATTCTAGAGTACTATGACGCCAACTACTTATGAATAGGCCTTGGGGAACTTTTGGCTAGATTTACTTGCACAACCTCTATAGACTAATGCAAGGGTTGCTACCACTCCATATGGAAAGTTTTAGTCTCTTCTTTCAAACTAGAACTAGAACAACACAGAAAATTCCAGAGAATACCGCCCTACTGTTTTCTTCACCTAGAGGTCCTTAGAGCAACTAAGTTCTGATTTATTCTCTTCATGGGGTCCTTCAAGAGCATGTACAACTCTCATTCCTCTTCACCACTTAATCCTTCAAGACACAAACCGCTTGTCCTCATCTCCCCAAGCTCCACTGAAAGCAAGCTCCACTTGACCTTCTTTACCACATGGTCCCATGAAAAAACACATAGAGCAAGGATTTAGCAACAATTAAGCACAAATTGTGTATGAGAATATCACAAAACTCCTCAAAGTATTTGACAAATTTCTCTCCCAACTTCATGATTCACTTTTTAATTGCCACATAATTTTACTTTTATATGCTTATGTCCAATGGCTATAAGTTTTCATTAAGGTAAGAATCCATTGGAATAAATAAGGAAACAAGATAGCCTTGGTAATCATGCATTTATTCCTTAAATAGTGGATGAATCAATAATTTTGTCATAATGTGATTTCTTTCCTAAGGTGCAAATGAATATGGAAATGAATTCCAATAGATAATATGCATGCTTTTTAGTGCATAATTTGAGGAGTAATTTTGTCATAATCAAAACAATATATATCATCAAAAGGGTCAACAATCTTCATAATACTATGTTCCAGCAATAGTCTCTAGATCAATCCAAATTTTGTATGCTGAAATAGAGTAAGTTTCTATCTTCCATATTCTTAGACCTAGTAATTTATTTCTTTAATCACTGTCTACATTCGGTCATCTTTCCAATGCAAGTAATGAGCATCTATAGAATTGTTGGGAATGCATATTATTTAAAACAGAAACTTGATATGTTTTTGTCTTCCATATTTTTGGAACTATTAGTGTATTGCTTTAATCACTGTCTACATTCAGTTATCCTTCTAGTGCATGTAATGAGCACCTGTAGAATTGTTGGGAATGCTTATTATTTAAAAATAAAACTTGAATTGTGGTTGAATAATAGGAAAGAAAATCATAATTATGTATCTATTGATATGGTTGAAACCAAAAACATATACGAAGCTTTAGATGATTTTCTACAGGTGGTATTTTTCTCACTTTTACACCAATGGGAATTTATGTTTTATATATAGTTTGTTTTGTTTGAATCTGTACTTCTATTGCAGCATGGAATTAGGGATGCTTTTATTGAGGTTTTGAAAGTACTTTTGCTCTTTTTTATTAGGTATATTGGTTGGTTGATGGTTTCTTAGGTACTTATCTTTTATTCATCCATTTTTTGTTGTGACATTACCTCATGCTTTTTTCTCTTTTCTTTGTTAATCAACCAATTATGCTAAATATATCTTATGTGCAATGATGATTTGAATGTGCTGATGTGGCAATGGGATTGCCTTAGTTGGGTGGTAGGAAGGTATTTTCATTGAAAATAGTGATAATTAGTTCAGGGTGGCAGTTCTCCAAGTGTGAAGCTTTGACATTTAAATTTGAAAGTTTGAAGGGGCTACGAATATCTTTAATTCACTTAAACTAGAGTATTTGATCTGGATTTCTATAATTTTTTAAATTATGGATTTAAGTGTTTGATTGGTCTGGGTTATGCATTACATTAATGTTAAGATGCCTATATGCTCATAAGTTAATTTAGGAATCCATCTATGTAGATTTTGTTATGAAAACCTAATTATGGGCTTTCAAACAACTGTTCCATAGTTATGAAAAATGAGCTGCCTTTAGGAAATAATTAGATTTTGTATAAAAAATTTATGTATTCTCTCTCTCTTCTCCCCCCATCTATGTGTGTGTGTGTGTGTATTTTTATTTCTGTCTCAATTTCTTTTGTATCATATTTTCTCTCAATCATTTTTTCTGTCTAGTTGTAACTTTTTAGTTTAAGAGTGACAAATGACAATCAAGGGAAAGGATGATGATAAGGAAAAAAAAGGAGGATAGATTAATTTTGAGTGAAAGAGAAAGAGAAAAGAGGTAAAGAGGAAAAGAAGAGAGTGTATGGGTGAAAAAGACAAAAAGGGTAAAAGAGA
The DNA here is from genome assembly GCA_014898725.1 of Jacaranda copaia. Classification (NCBI taxonomy): domain Eukaryota; kingdom Viridiplantae; phylum Streptophyta; class Magnoliopsida; order Lamiales; family Bignoniaceae; genus Jacaranda; species Jacaranda copaia. The sequence goes on along the minus strand of JACGDI010003775.1, from coordinate 238,843 downwards.
GCATGATAGAAAGAGAAGGGCCATAACATTAGAAACTACTTTTGTTTGTTGAGTTTTGTAATAATATGCAACTTTCAATACTTAAATAATAGAATGGTCTGCTTGCACAAGAAGATGCATATTAGAACAAGATAATTTTTTTGATCAACTTACTAATGTAGAAATTAGCATAATAGAGTGGTTTTTTACACTTAAGAAGAAGACATGATTACTATGACTTTTTTATATCCATAAATTGGGTACAAAAGGGCACATCTTTGCATTTGTATAAGAAAAAAGATGTACCTAACTAGATGCTTTCAATTTTAGATGAAATTCCAATTTTTTCTTTTTCTTTAATTTTTTTTCTATCTTTCCTTTCGATATATATAGTCAATAATGAGTATTAGGGATATATATGTTATAATGTTAACTTCTACGGCATAAACTTGGCTTTGTGTGCTTATTCAAATTTGAAGACATCTGTAATTAATTTCTTGGATTAATTCAAAGTAATAAGGCAACAACTAATCAATAAAATAAGAATTAAATTGAAAGAATGATGAACAATGATATATTAAGTTTACTTTTTTAGTCTTTGCTCTATATTATGAACAACGATGTATCAGCAAATTTCTTTAATATGTTTGGTCACTCTTCATAAATAGATAGCAAGACCATCTGTTTTTCCTGTAGGCACTTATAGTCCACCAGACAAATCTTCATTTAATCAAGGTGTTATTTCCACTATTGAGAACACCATGAAGAAGTACAATGAAAATATCATGTGATTTCTTCAGGGCATTAGTTCACAGTTGTAACAGTTGGAATTATATTGTTATAATCTACACAAATCAATTGGAGAAATGTATTCTGACTTAGATCGTGATCATGGAGAGTCAGAGGTGAAGTTGAAATCCCTAGAAAAGCATATCCAAGAGGTATGTTTCTAAATTTGACTAAATGTTGTTGATTACTTTTGTATCTCATGGTTCCTATATTTTGATACTAATATGCTTTGCTTTATGCAGGTATAATTGCCATATGATATTTTCTTCTGGAGTGGTGAACATAAGAACAGTTTTCCCTGTTGAATTTTGGTAGGCATGATATGTCTTGGAAATGGAAGTGTAACTTTTCACTTTGTTTTTATTTGATAGCTCCAATTCACCTTGTTGGAAATTGCATGCAGTGGCATAATCATAATTAGTTTCAAAATTATTTTTTGTCTTGTTATGGTTATTAAGAGGACTTGTAGTTTATGTATTAATTTTATACTTGGATTCGACCATACAATTCAGTCTGCTAGACCTAGAATATAGTAGATGGTCATTGAGTTTTTGTATTGAATGTTTGTTCTACATTTATGTAGGAACTATATTGAATGAAGTTTGGACTTATTTGGACTCTTCAAGAATTATTTAGAATTTTAAGTTGTATTTGGACCTTTTGTACTAAAATAAACATTGAGTGAAATTTTTAGGAATTATTTGGACTTTTTAATTGTATTTGGTTGATACAAATATGGTGTATAGGTTATTAAAAATACATGATTATAATTATTGTACAGTATATGACTTGATATTTTTCTATGTTCCTTCTTTCAAGTCACTTGATTGATTAGTGCCTTTTTTGATATAGGAATTGGAGGCTTTTTTCTATTCAAAGCCCTAAAAAATAAGGATTGGAGGCTTTAATGATAGCTCCTAAATGGAGAAAAATTACCTCTATTAGTTTCATATAGAGGCAATCCATATAATTGCCTCTATATTTTTTGTGACTGCAACTATAGAGGCTTTTATATCAAATTGCCTCCGTATATATTAGAGGCATTGTTTTAGCATTTATAAGCAAATAAATTTTCCTATATATATTAGTATTGTAGTAGTGAAGATATTTTTCATCTTTCCTTGGAGTTACTTTACTTTATTTTATTATTGTTGGGCAGGCACAATTAAGTTTTGCTATCTAGGGTCTCTTGATAAAATTGGTAGTTGTATGTATTGTGTGTGTATGTGTATCTATACAGAACAAAGAAATGAAAAAGAGAAGAGGGCATGTAAAGTGCATATGCCGTGTTTAGACATAATTCAGGTGGCCCATAGATTTATTGGAGGAATTGATTTTGGTGTTAGTTGTTATTCCCTTGTCATCCACATAATTTTCTTCTTTCGTCATTGTTATTTCGTTTCTTCATTTCAAAGGATTAGTAGCTGGTTAATGGAAACCTTATCCTAAATTAATAAAAAATAGAGAATGAGAAAGCTTAGTGATATGTAGTTTTTGGGTAAGTAAACCGATAGGAAGATAGGAATGAAAATTGTTATAATTAGTACCCTTGTTAATTCTCAGCCAAGTTAGTTTTCCAAATAGATTGAAAATAAGCTTCAACTCAATTAGGACCCAAACCGTGAATAACATGGTTGCTTAATTTAATATAAATATTATTTGATTTTAGCCATGACATGGTGGAAGTTTGATTAAGAGAAACTATAAAATATGCATGTACTACTTGATAATATTGTATATATTAATAAATGAGAATTGCTTTTATTAAACTAGTTAAAGCTTCTAAATTGCGATTGATAAAAAATATGGACTTGGAGAATATTACGTAAACAAGAAAAGAACAAAACAAACCAATTGAGTATCTAAGGAGTGATTTCCTTAATGGTATATACTTGAGTGCAATTGTGGTTCTACAAATTCGATATTAATTAAGTTGAATGTTAAATTATGCTAGCTGATGATCAAGGACTTGGTACAATAGAATTGACTTTTGATTCCTCTAATAAGTACTATGAGTGCCAAAACTTATATGTATTGTATTGTATTTTCTTAAACCCAAAAGGATATATGCTATGTAGTCTACTGACAACTTTTTATTTTACACTACACTATATATGTATACCACTGCACACAAAAAGAAAAATTCTCTTATCTTATGTCTAGATAAAAGAATAAATGCTCTTTTATGATTTTTTTATGCTCCTAAACTAGTAGTTAAATTTGATGATCATCTAAATACTGAATTTGCTATTATTGCTAGTTAGATCCAATTTGGTTTGGGTGTGTGAGGGGCTTCACAAGGGAATAGTAGGCTTGCCGATTGACCCCAAACCCTCCTGGCCTAATCCCCCAGCACACAACAGCAGCCATTTGTGGTTGAGGTGGGTCATAGAATTTCCTGAGGACCTAAGCTTGGGCACTATTTTGGTAAGGTCGCATCTTGCCTAGAGTGATAAGGCACTGTTATGGTAGGAGTCATAAAGTTCACAGGCTACAACGAACACTGTGTGATTATTGTATTTAAATAATAGCTTATTAAATGTTTATTGGACTCTCATTTTATTAATGCTTATCACTTGATTTATTTACACTTATGGTTTTCTCGAATTTTTATGTTAACATCATTATTATTATGTAAAATTCACAAACCCACATTGCACATACTTAGCAATCACTGAGTCTTTTACTAACACTCTATGTTTTTCTTTAATTTCCTTTTGGCAAACCTAGATCTTAGCCCTAGTGAAGAGATGAATCTTGCTTGTGATGATAATCAAGACTGGAATCTTAGTTTGGATCTTTGTAGCAAACTAGTTTATTTTTCATTAGCTTATTAATGTTATTTTTATTTATTATGAGTTTTATTTTGTTTAGTTGAGGTTAAGTACTAACACTTTGAGTCTTTGTGTTATAAGATTAGCTTGATTTAGTTGAGTGCTTTGGGTTTTTTTTTATAACTTTGTGATTTTGGATACTATTATTTATTTGAGATTGAGTTTCACACTTTGATACTAAAATATGTGATTTGATTTTGAGCGGTGAATCCAGTTTTTCTAATTTAATTTGAACTTACTATTTGTGTATATGCATTTATCTATATGTGTATGTATTTGTATACATGTGTATGTATATGTATGTATATATTGTTTGAATATTAATTATGTTTTCAATATAATTATGTCAAGATTTTAGTTTATGGATTATATTAGTTTGTTGATATTTTATGTTTTTGTATTTATAAATATTGAAAATGATTGAGACATTATGGTTTAAAGTTTTAGTTTTGTAGAAATTGGATATTAATTTAGGGTTTACATTTGTTTGTGTTATTTTAATTTATTAATATGTATTTGAGATTCTAGATGTTGATATTATAGGGTCTCATTTGTCTAATCTAGACATTGTTAAATTTGTTTTAGATGTTCTATGTGCTTAATTTAGTGTTTGTTCTATTTAAGAATTAATTAGTAAGTTTATGTACTTTAATATCAATTTATGATTTAATTGACTATTTATATTAATTTGAGATCTTATTAGTTATAATATCTTAGCTAAATTATGTTTTTTAGTTATCATTGAATTTAGAAAGTAGAATATAATATATATATATATGTAACTTTGTGTCATTAATTTTTTATACTTACAAATATTTCATTGAATTAATTTGTACTATTCTAGTACTATAGTTGTCGATATCCAAAACCTTTGCACATTTGTTCCCTTATATGTTTATATTTTGCATATTTTAGTCTAGTAAGTGCATTTTTCTTTTATGTATTGGATTAGTCTAATGGAAATTTTATTTATGAATAGTAATTATGTGCTAAATATGGAATTTAGAATTAGTAATATTGATTAGAGGATGGCCTTTGGGGGAAGGGGTAGAGCCTTCCCATTTGTTGATGTTGGATTATTATTTGCTTATATATGTATGGAGTAATTAGGTATTGTAATATTGAATAGTTTATTTATAGTGTTCTATAATATACATCTTCATGAATATACCTAGAGATATCTAACTAGTAATGAAGTATTTGAATCTTCAGTTTCCAGTTATAATATAAAATCAAGTAATACTTTCTATAATCTTAAAAAAAAGGCCCTACTTATACTGACGAAAAAATTTGAGTAATTAATTTGTCATACATGAACACTCTATTAAGATCAGTAACAAAATTTTTCTAATGATGTAGAAGGATAATATTCCTCTACATAGAGTTTGGATATACAATAGGTTGTATCCTGGTCATGTTGGAATTAGGTAGGAATTTATGGATGGGGTTGAGGAATTAATCATATATACAGTTTACCTCAGTTTGCGAGAGATGAAAACATTAGGTGCCCTTGAAAATAGTGTAAAATGAAATGTTAATTGTTAAAACACGATGAAGTTGAAGTGCACTAGTATTAGGTAAGGTTTTAGGAAAATTACTAATATTGGATAAACCACAAAAGTTAGATTCTTACATGCAAACATATAATTATACATTTGATTATGGTGCATCAACTAGTGGACAACAGGATCAATGTCCTGGTCAGTTGCATAGATATACATAAATAGTATATAATGCAACCAATATTGATTGGGGTTATAAGGGTGCACCATTTCAATCTATTAGTAGTGAAGAACCCAATAAAGATGCTCAAAGATGTTATAACTTGCTATGTGAGTACTTAGAAACCTATTACGCGAGTACAATTAGCCATTATAGGATAAATGTAAAATGGACTCTTTTTTCTCCATCGCTTTGAGAATGCTTAGCATTAAGAGAAACTATTATTTGTCTCACAATGCAATATATGACATGTTATAATTAATTTTTGAGGCCACTCCATGAGAGAGTGGCGTACCTACTAGTTACTATAAGGCATGAAAGTTAATTAGTAGGCTTGGCTTGATGACCCAAAAAATTGATTGCTATGTTAATGGATGCATGTTGTATTATTAAAAAGATACATATCACAATCAACATAAGTTTTGTGGTGTACCTAGGTACAAATCTCAAAACTAGACAAAGGGCAAAGAAATATCCAAGAAGTGCCAATGAAAAGAATGCATTACTTACCCTTGACTCATAAGTTGAAAAAGCTATAAGCATTATTAAGTTTAGCACCTCACATGAGCTGAACCATCAAGTATATAGTGTCATGTGTCATCCATTTGATGGGAAAGTTTGGAAACTATTCAATCTAACGCATCCTAATTTTGCAAGCAACCCTAGAAATCTGAAGCTTACTTTGTGTGCTAATGGGTTTACCCCTTTCACTCAATCTACATAACTATATTCATGCTAGCTAGTCATAGTTACCCTATATAATTTTCCTCCTAAAATGTGAATGCCATTGCCATATATATTTTTGACATGCTTTATTCTTGGGCTAAAAAATCTAAAAGCTATGATAGATGTCTACCTATAGCTATTAATTGATGAGTTGAATGAGTTTTGGATATTAGGTGTTCTCATTACAATGCTAGTAGCAAGCAAAATGTTATTGTAAGGGTTTCTTTGTTATGGATAATAAATGATTTCCCAAGTTATGGCATATTGTTCGGGTGGATAACGGTAAATAGATTAGCTTGACGTTACTGAATGGAACACTCTCTAAAAACTTATCAAAAGAATTATTAGTTTGATTGCCATCGATAATTCTTAAATTATGATCATTAATTCATGCGAAACACAATCAGTTTATTAAAGAATTAGGTTGAGAAACATCTATCTCCTTCCTTGTTAAATAGAGAGAAGTTAAGGGATTTGGTATACAGTTTACGCAAAGTTACTGAATATGGTAGTGCTCTTAGAATTCCTGAGTATGGTATGTTGCACAATTGAAACAAGCAAAGTATAATTTAGGAACCAGCTTACCGAAAAACTAACTTATTGAGATATAATTTGGATACAATGCACATAAAGAAAAATGTATTGATAATATGTTTAACACTGTCACGAACATTAAGGGAACAACTAAAGACAATGTTAAGGTTCACTTGGACTTGAATGTGTATTGTAGGAGGGCTCAGCTTAAGTTAATTATAAAGGAAAATTGATAGTGGAGCAAGTATAAAGTTAAGTATGTCTTAACACCCCAAGTAAAGGAAAATTATATATGAATAGGTGAAGTCATTATGAATGCTTGATAGATGTTTTTCTAATCTAGCTAGGTGTGTCGACACTTATATGGGCATAAGATCATGGACTGAAGAGTCATGATTGCCTCATCTTCATAGAGCAGTTACTATCAATTGCATTCAGAGGATTGCCTAATCATATATGGAAGCCTTTGGCTAAGCTTATTAGGATCTTATGTTCTCCGATTTTAAGGTACGATGACTTGGACAAAATTGAAAAAAAAATATTACTATAATTCTGTGCAAGTTAAAAATAATTTTTCTTCTAACATTTTTTGATTACATAGAGCATCTACTGATCTATGTAATGAAAGAGGCAAAAAACAAAGGTAAGTATAATTTTTTATTTTCAATTTCAATTTTAATTCTGATTAGCATTCATTTCAATTTCCTTTGGGGTAAGCATTTTTTTTTATTCTAATATGTTCTGAAGTATGATGATGTAGTTATTTTGTGGAATGCTTCAAAGTTGGCAGCACAGATGTCAATGCGAAGATTGAAAATGAATTTTTCTATTAGTTTGAATCCTATGTAAGTATGTTTACATTAACTTTGATATGCATGACCTAAGCAATTATAGATTTGTCAAAATATTTCTACCAAAACCAACACTTTCTATGATGAATGATAGATTCATAACTCGTGCAAAGAAATAACAAATATGTACATGCATGACTTGGCTTGGGGCCCTAATACACAGGTTAGGACATGGCCCATATACTTTCTAAATAAATTTAAATTCCACACAAATATATAGAATCATGGGGAAAAAATAATGAATAGTTATATATGGGTGAATGGAGTCGATGAAGTTGGTGGTGAGGATGATTTTACAAGATATTAAAGGAGGTGATTGAGTTAAAATACTCAAGAGAACCTATGAAGAAGGTGGTTCGATCTCATTATGACTAGTTCAGTCTAATTCCTGCGAGAGGAACTCATAAACAGTATCTAAAATATAATATTGTTGAAGTTAAGAATAGGGTAGGTATAGAAGGTATGATCCATTTATAATTATCCAACAAGTGCATCAAGTTTACTATGTTCCATATCTTGAAAGAGTTAGGGATAGGTAAATTGGTTGGCTATTACAAAAACAAATGCCTGAGGTTAAGCTGAAAAAGAAGATTCGTTAGAAATTGAATATCTAAATGATATGCCATTGCTAGTTGATGTAGTGAATTCAGATGATTAATCAAGGATTTAATAGAACATAATCATCCTTTAGAAGATGTTAATAGATTGGATACACAATATGTAGATTGTATCATTATTATTGACGAGGAACAACATACAGGGTCTAGCAATGATGAAGATGAATTTGATGTTGATGATGATGATTAGACTAATGACTCTAAATATCCTAGTGAAAATTGAATTATGTTAGCAGTATATCATGATTGTTTGAATTTGTTTGTTTTATTCATTTTAGTTTTTAACTATTTTTATGCATTTCACATGTGTAGTTAATTAATTTGCCATGTTGATATTATTGTTCATATATATATTGAAATCTGATGCATGATTGTTTTAGTTTAATAGATGGCACACCAGTCATGTTTCTATCCCTTGCCACTTGTAGGTCAGTCAACTATCCCCCCCCTCTCCATGCCCGCTAGCCATTACATAGGATGCATCTTTTTATATTTTCTTTGTAATGAAAATCTATTGATAATGAATATTTATATTTATAAAGTTATAGTTTTTGTAATTATAACTTTTATTAATTGGCATATTTATTGTTTTGTAGTTTTATTATTTTCTCTATACAAAACATTTCAAGTGACATGTGTAAAAAATAAAATTTAAAGAATTAAAATAAAAAAATAATTAAATTTTAGATTGAATTCCAAAGAAATTCTGACAGAATTTTAAATAAATTTAATAATAATGATATTTTTTCGATGGATTACTGACTAGATTTTGTCAAAAAGAAGAAAAAAACTAAAATTGGTTAAAAAAAATAGCTTGACAAAAAATCAATGGAACTCCATTGGAAAGTTTTTGTTGGAAATTTTGGTCGGAAATTGAATGAAATTTGAATTATTTCCAATGATATAAAATTCGTACCAAAGGCATAGAAAATGCATCAGAAAAGTAAAAAAATTTGATTTGCAATAAGGCTTTTTCCTAAAAGAAGATAAGTTGCAAGGATTTAAAGTTGTTGCAAAAACCTGAACCCAAGGATCTAATTTCATGCCTCAATAGTGGATTTAAAGGCTAGAGAATGTTACCTTAAATGAGAGATTCAAAAGTAACTAGCAAGATCTTCTAATAGAACTCATTCCAAGCAAGATCAACATCTTTTTCTCCAAGGATCTCCTACTCCACGTCAATGGTCAGCAATTCTAACAACTCTTGCCACCTAAAACTCCTCCAAGATGAACAGAATGAGGTACCAAAAACAGCAATAGATCTTCCAAACCGCCAATCAAGAAAAATACGAAAAATTGTCTTCAATCTTGAAGGATCTTCAATCACCAACTCAAGCACACCAGTGTTGTGCCTCTAAAGAAAATCGACAACATGACAACCCTCTCAATCCTCCGTCAGTTAGCTAGCAAATAGACAAGGGTGAAGGAGAAAGATGGAGAAAGGTGTGAGGAAGCTTTTAGGAGAGAGAAAGTATTAGAGAGGATCTAGTAGGTGGTTTCTCTCAATATAATAGATCACCACAAAATGGACGGAAAATTGCAGCTTGAATTAGCCTTTAAATGACCAGCAAACAAGGGTTTAAATAGTGTGAGGTGGAAGCTTCCACCACACACTCATCACTTTGCCAACTTGTATGCTAATTTTCTAGTCAAGTTGGATTTCAACTTCTCAAATTAAAATGCCAACTCACTATTTATAAAATGGACTCTTACATTTAATTTTTCCTCCAAAATTAGATTCACTGCCAATTAAATTAACACCTTAAATTAACTTAAATCCATAAGTTAATTAAATCAACTTAAACTTTAGGTGACCTTGACTAATTAAATTATGATATGGTACCAATTAAATGAACTCCTTAATTTAATTGGACTAATCTAACTCTTAAATTATTTTGATCAATTTAACATTTAAATTGATCAAGTCACAATGACTAATTAATAATTAGTCAACTTGGTATCTCTCTCCACCAAACTTGATCACCTATAAATTATCTAACTCCTAACTTGATCACTTATAAATTATCTAACTCCTTAGATAATTTCCCCAATCAAGTGAGAGCATTCTAGGCTTTTGTGTGTGACCCTTTAGGTTGATCAATTAATTAGACATAGGCTTACAACTTTTTGATTTATTGAATATCGAATATTTCGATTGGTCTAAACCCTTTTAAACTAATCACTTTATCAATGATTCTCTATTAATCAAAGAGTTTCCAATCTCTATGGTTGATGTCTAGCATAGTCCTAAAGAACCCAACCAATTGAATGAATTAATTGAGGGTGAACAATTACTACTTACAATTATCGTGCAAATATGGTCATTCCATTTTCTATCTTCTGAAAGAGGCTTAGGGCAATATATTTGCCAGCTCTCTAATAACCTTAATAGCTACATATATATTCTTGATGTTCAATCCCTTATTATGACCTCTATTTTTGAAAAATTTCTTTTTCAAATTGTCATATCACCTTGTGCAAGGATTTTTTAGATTCAATCATCTTAGAATATATAAGAAGCCGTTCTTCACAAACAGGTAAAATGGACCCCTTCTCAGAACTCATCAACTTCCACACTTAGCTAGCTTGTGCCCAAACTAAACCCCCAATGACCTACTATGTGGTCGAAGTAAAGTCAAAACTCAAGAACCTAAATACAAATTTACTATGGAACTTTAAGTTAAAGGCTAATCATATACATTATCGTAAACTCGAGAATTTGCCACTACCAATATGCCGCTATGACTGTCTCATAGTTTCTTAAAGTGAGTCTTCAGTGAACTTGTTCTCAAACAAGCATCCACTAACATTCATCCATGTCTAACAAATGAAATGAGGCAATATCCAACTACTTGGAGCTTGCAACATTAATGCAAATTTATTCGAATCTTTGATATTTCATTTTGTAAGATTCTATGACTTGAAATATTTTAAAATCATGATCATAGAGACTTGTTTCATGATTACCATCATATGTGTGACCAAGTCCCATAGTCATGCATTATTTAAGGGCTTAAACTATATGCATGTATAGAAATCATGAACGCATAAGATCAAGATGGCCATTTAAATGAATATCATTCAACCAAAACTATTGCATGGAGTAGTTATACATGCCAATCTTATTTATTTGTGGGGCACTATTCCAACAATCTCCTACTTGCCCTAAATCTAATTCTATAGCTTTTAAGACCATCTTCTTAAGATGTCTTTCAACAACCTTTTGCATTAGGGGTTTAGTCAGTAGATTTGCTAAATTCTCTTTTGAGGTAACTTTCTCCACTTGGATGTTATGTCTATCATAATCTCTTGGATCAACTGATAATGTCTCAAAACTCATATTGCAAATGAGATCTCCGTTCCTTTGCTCGCAAAATGGCTCCATTATTGTCACAATAGACAACTATTGGCTCTTGCATGCTAAGTACTATATCTAACTCTTTGATGAAGTTTTGCATCCAAACACCATTTTTTGCATTATCCAATGCTGCAATGTATTCTACCTCAGTGGTAGAGTCAACCATGGTATCTTGTTTGGAACTCTTCCAAATCACCACACTGCTATTGAGATAAAATATATATCCTAAAGTATAATTGAAGTAATCTTCATTGGATTGGAAACTAAAATCTAAAAACCGTTTGAGTGCAATTCTCCACTACAACATATAAGAAATAAATCCTTAGTTCTTCTCAAGTACTTAAGGATTACTTTCATGTCTTTCTAGTGACTCTAACCAGGATTGGATAGGTAGTTGCTCGTAACACTTAGAACATGAGTTATATTTGGTCTCATACATTGAACGGCATACATTTTGCTTTCTACAGTGAATGTATAAGGTATATGGGGTATTCTTTTTCTTCTTTTATTTGTCTTAGGAGCCATAGACTTGGAGAGATAGATGTTATATCTCATTTGGAGGTTTCCTCTCTTAGATTGCACTGTACTAAACATCTTTAGTATCTTGTCAATGTATGTTGATTGAGAGAGCCTCAACATCTTCTTTGACTTATCTCTGTAGATTTGTATTCCCAATATAAAGGATGCTTCTCCTAAATCCTTTATGGAGAATTGTGAAAATAACTATACTTTAATAAACTCTAATGTCTCTTTCTCATTCTCAATGAGAATTATGTCATCGACATAAAGTACAATAAATTATATCAAACTTCTACTAGCCTTTTTATACACATATATTCATACACATTTTTGTTAAAGCCAAACGATTAGACCATCTTATCAAAAAATATTTCCAACTTCGGGATGCTTGCTTTAGCTCATAAATGGACTTTTGGAGTTTGCAAATACTTTGCTCACTCCCTTTGGATGAAAAACCTTGTGGTTGCTCCATAAAGATTTCCTAATCAATGTTTCCATGGAGAAAGGTAGTCTTGACATCTATTTGCCAAATTTTATAGTCATAGTAAGCAACTATGGGAAGGATAATCCTTATGGACTTAGGCATAATGACCGGTGAAATGATTTTCTAGAAGTCAACACCGATTCTTTGAGTATAACCTTTTGCCACTAGTCTGGCCTTAAAGGTCATAACCTCTCCGTCGACTCTTAGCTTACATTTATAGATCCACTTGCAACCAATGGATACTATACTTTCTTGTGGATTTACCAAAGTTCATACTTTGTTAGAGTACATGGAGTCCATTTCAAATTTCATGACCTTAAGCTAATAATCCAAATCTATGTCCAACATAGCTATCTCATAAGTCCTATCCATTTGCCCCATTTCATGAAGAAATCTAAACTTTTCTGGTTACGTCATGATTCAGTCTGACCTCCCAAGAAATTGTGTGTGAGGCCTAAGATGCTCTTTTGTTTCTATCATTTATAGGATGATATGATGATCTTGAACTTCATCATGCTCAACCACAATGCAATTTCTATCTAATAGAAACTCCTTTTCTAAAAAGGTGTTGTTACTCAAAACAAACACTTTTTATTTCGAGAGATCATAAAAATAATAACCTAAAGACTCTTTTGGATATCTCACAAACTTGCAGAAGGTGGATCTCGTATCTAACTTGTCTTCCACTAGTCTCTTAACATAGGCATGAGACCCCTGAAACTTTTAAATAAAAATAAAAAGGTACTCTGCTAAATCACATCTCTTGCAATATCTTTGGCACCAACTTTGAGGTACTACATTTAGTAGCCTTGCCATCATTTCAAAAGCATATCCCTAAAAGAAGATAGAGACATTAGTGAAGCTCATCACAGACCATATTATGTCTAACAATGTATGGCTTCTTCTCTCAGCTAGTCCATTATGTTAGAGTGTGCCGAGTGGGGTCCATTATGTTAGAGTGTGCCGAGTGGGGTCCATTGTGAGAGAATCACATTCTCTTTTAGACAACTTAAGAATTTGGTACTTAAGTATTCACTTCCTCAATTAGATCAAAGAGTTTTGTTGTTAAGTCCTAATTATTTTTTACTTCATTCCTATATTCTTTAAACTTTTCAAAGGCTTTGAACTTGTACTTCATCAAATATATATGTCCAATTTGAGTGATATAGTTGGCAAAGGTAATGAAGTATGAATTACCTCCTCTTGCACTAACTCTTAGTAGCCCATATAAGTCTGTATGGATCAAATCTAAAAGACTTGTGGATTGCTCCATTTGTCCTACAAAAAGAGCTGTGGTCATTTTTCTTTTTAAGAAAAACTCATGACTAGGTAGATTTTTTAATCTACTAACATTTATTGATTTGAGGGCTACTAAATTATTCATCTTAATTTTCATAATATGTCCAAGTATAGCCTGCCAAAGGTAAGATTTTCTTGGTTATCTAATTTCTTTTGTTACTTTGTTGAATATGCATAAGTGATGGTTGAGAATCTAAAATGTATAATTCATTACTTAGTGTACCAATAGCAACCAAAGGACCATTGTTCATTTCTTTCAATTTTCCATTTAAGATAGAAAAAGTACATCCTTCGTTGTCCAAAATGAGAATTGAAACTATATTTTTCACAAGGTTTGGTATATAAAAGCAAGGATCTAGTACAATAGTAGAATTCCTTAAGTCTAATTTTCTTACACCTTCAACTTTAGCCACAACCTTTGCACCATTGCTGAGGTAGAGGATCATATCACCATTACTTAGATTCTTTCTTTCCATCCGATGTATTGAATTATAAAGCTGAGAACTACATATGGTATCAAATACTTATGAGGAAGAATTTGTAGTTGAGTGTACTTCAATAAAGTACATAACCTTCCCAAAGGTTGCAAGATACTCCTTGCAATTGTCCTTCCAATGGCCCATTTTGCCATAATAGGAACAAGTGCATCTTTCTTGTCCTCTTTTTTTTCTTCATTACCCTTTTAGACACCTTTAATGATTATTTTCCCTTTGAAGAAGAACTCTTTTTTTTTCTTACTCTATTTCATTTTGCTTCTAGGGCTTTTATATTAGGAGAATGAAGTAATCATTAAAGGTTTGTCTTTCTTCATTGTCACCTCCACAGTTACCAACATGTTGACCGATTCATTGATTGTGACTTCTTATTTTGACATGTTAAAGTTCATCACAAATTGGTCAAATGAAAGCTTAATAAGGATTAGAGGATCATATCCACATATAGGTCATTGTGCATGACTATTTCCAAAGTCACAAGCTTTTCAATAAGCCCAATCATCTTAAGACCAAGATCATGAACACCAAACCCCTCAATCATTTGAGTCTTAAAGAGCTCCTTTGAAAGCATGTATTGTTTGTGCTTCATTTGTACACCATACAACTCTTGTAGGTGTAAATGAATATCGGCGGCACTTTTCATGTTCTCATGAGACTTTTAAACCTCATTGGACATGGAAGTCATCATGAGGAAATGGGTTTAGAGGTTATTCTCTACCCATTTCATGAACGTTTGATAGGCTTATTGATCGGCATCTTCGTCAATGGTATCCAGTGAACTTTGAATTAAGATGTATGTTCTCTTTTAAGAGTTAAGAACAATTTTGAGGTTTCTTTGCCAATCATGATAGTTCAGCCTAGTTAGTTTATTGGTTTCCAAAATGATACTCAGTAGATTTTTAACCATTCTTGAGATTTTGCAAATCTACATAAGCGAAGAAGATAACATAAGCATTTGATTAAATTTGATATTAAAAACATGATTATGGTCTTTCAAGCATGTTTTGCTCCCACTATTTTATCAAATTCCTTACCATCTTAGGAAATTGGGAAATTGTATTTCCTAGTAAGAGTCAAAGTTGAAAGGCATCACTTGTGGACCCACGACTTGTGAAACGTCTATTAATGATCCTAACGTAGGTAACTATTACTAGTTGCTTCTCTATAAAATTCTTGATGTGTTTTGCATCACTTTTTATATAAACTTATGACTCCTATGATGTCTATACTACTAGGTATTAAGTCGGACCTAGCAATCAATCTTTAATTACAAATTCAACTATGATCATTCCATGACTCGTGCGATAATGTCATTGCAAATTTAAATTAAAGTGCATCTAATACCAAGGTAGTGATCTTAGCTCTCCACCAATAATGTGTCCCATGACTCATGAGCCGACATAAAATTAGGGTAGCATCTCATGTCACTTGCCTATTGGTAGAAGGGATGGACTATTAAACCCAATTTAATTTTATTCAATTTGACTTAATATTTTTCTTGAACTTAGACTCTTCTAAATTGTGGAATTTTATTACTTGGAAGATCTCATTATCTTTGCTTATTTAGGTTCTCTATCCTATCATGCATCACATACCTCTTCAATAAGATAAAGAAAGTATAAGTAAGTAAATAAACCTAGTATGCATCTAAGGTTGGGATAAGCATGAGCCTTCACCAAGTAGTGCATCTAGAGCCATAGGTGCACTACTTAGTTGATTTAGGTGGGCTAGTTAAATTAGTAGATCCTATCTATTACATGAATATATCCAATACATTCATGGGCCTTCAAGCCTCTTTAATCCTCTTGGCCTCCTTTCCCTCCTTGCAACAATTTACAAGAATAAAGATAATCTTACCTCTAGAGTTCTACTCTCATAATATTTACAAGGTAGAAAATCAAGAGGCATGCAAGCCCCATTTAATATAGGCCATTCAATTAACATTGAACTTTAATTAAACCAACTTAAACACTCATGCTCATCCCCATACATCCATCATTTATTCAACAATTAAATGAATAATGGATAGCATTGACATTCATTCCAACAATTAAGTGCTTATCACATAAACAATTAATTTACGGAAAAAATTAAGCATAACTCTTATGCATCTCAATTTTGCATAACTATCAAGTGTACTTTTAAATTTGATCTTAAAAGCTAGCAAAAATGTCCAACATTACTTTAAACACTTATACAACATTTGTGCATCAAAATTACATAGAACAATTATGGTAAAGAACTCCAAACAACACAAAAGTGTAAGCCAACTCAAGGCAACTTGATAGGTTGCTGCCCAAACCACTTACCTAGCCTTGTTGCAGGCACATGCACAGCATGCCCATTGCTGGCCTAGCGCTGGTAGCCTGGGTGGCAACCTTGTGCCGTACTACCTAGAGACATGAACAACGCCCTAATTCATGTTATTTTGTGCTCCAAACCTGTAGACAACTCCATAACATCATTCCACACATATTTTGACAAATTTCTAGATCATAAAAACCTTTAAAAATTGGAAATTAAAGTGCTCATAGTGCTTCAAAAATTAAATCTAAGAAAAAATCGCTATTCTTCAAACAACATCAAGTAACTCTAATCCAATTGGATCCAAAGTTTTGCCAAAACACCTTTTAGCAATAATTAACATTCTAAATTAATATTTAACATCATCCAATGCTAAATCAATATTTAACATAATAGGCTATGAATTAAAATTCATGCCAACATATGAATTAAATTCCACATAAATGTATAGAATCACGAAAAAAAGTAATGAATAGTTGTGTATGGGTAAAGAGAGTCAATGTTGGTGGTGAGGATGACTTTTACAAGATATTGAAGGAGGTAGTTAGGTTAAAATACTCGAGAGAACCTATAAAGAAAATGGTTCGATCCCATTACAAGTGTTTCAACCAACTCCTGTGAAAGGAACTCATAGAGTGCACCTAGAATATATTGTTGTTAAAGTTAAGGAAATGGTATGTATAGAAATTGTGACCCATTTATAATTACCCAACAGGTGCATCAAGTTTACTATATTCCATATCCTAGAAGAATTATGAATATGGTCAATTAGTTGACTATAATAAAAATGAACGCCAAAGGTTGAGTTGAAAAAGAAGATTCGTTAGCAATTGCTTATCAGAATGATGCTCCATCACTTGTTGATGTAGTGAAATCAAATGAATTAATAGAGGACTTAATAGATCATAAACATCCTTTAGGAAATGTTGATATATCAGATGCACAATGTGCAGATGGTAAAGTTGGTGTTGATGAGGAATAACATATCGGGTCTAGCGATGATGAAGATAAATTTGATGATTATGATGATTAGACTAATGACTCTAAACATTTTGATGAAAATTGAATTATGTTAGCAATATGTCATGTTTGTTTGAATTTGTTTGTTTTATTCAATTTAGTTTTTAATTATTTTTATGCATTTCACATTAATTTGTCATGTTGATATTATTGTCCACATATAAATTTAAATTTGATGTATATTTGTTTGAGTTTTACAAATGGCACACTAGTCACGTATCTGCCCCCTTCACTAGTAGGCAAGTCAAATATTCCCCTCCACCTCTCCACAGCCATTAACCAGTAGATAGAATGCATTTTTTTTATATTATCTTTGTAATGAAAATTTGCTGATAATGAATATTTATATTTATAAAATTATAATTTTTATTAATTCGCATATTTATTATTTTGTAGTTTTATCATATTCTATATACAAAACATTTCAAGTTACAAGTGCACCCAAAAAATATAATTAAATTTTAGATGGAATTTCAAAGAAATTTTAATAGAATTTGTAAATAAATTTAATAATAAAAATATTTTTTTGATGCTGACTAGATTACATTAGGAAAAAAAACTAAAATTAATTAAATAGTAATCGAAAAATCAACGGAATTCCATTGGAAATTTTAGTTAGAAATTGAATGAAATTTGAATTGTTTCCAATGGTATAAAATCTGTTGAATGAGAGATTCAAAGGTAACTAGTAAGATCTTCCAATGGAGCTCTTTCCAAGCAAGATTGACGTCTTTTTCTCTAAGGATCTCTTATGCCACACTAATGATCAACAATTACAGCAACTCTTGCTATCCAAAACTCCTCCAAGATGAAGAGAATGAGGTGGCAAAAACAGCAGTAGAGCTTCCAAACCACTAGTCAAGAAAAACACCAAAAATTGTCTTCAATCTTGAAGGATCTTCGATCACCAACTCAAATAAAGCAAGTGTTGTGCCTCTGAAAGAAATCTACACACCTAACAACCTTATCAATACTCTCTCAATTAGCTAGAAAATAGAGGAAGAAGAAGGAGGAAGATGGAGAAGGGTGTGGGAAGTTTTAAGGAGAGAGAGAGTAGTTGGAGAGAATCCAGTAGGTGGTTTCTTTCAACACATAAAATCAGCACAAAATGGAGGAAAAATGGCAGCTGGAATTAACCTCTAAATGGCCAACCAAGAGGGGTTTAAACAATCAGAGGTGGAAGCTCTTGGAAGCTTCCATCACACATTTGTCACTTTGCTAACTTGGATGCTAATTTTCTAGTCAAGTTGGATACTAACTTCTCAGATTAAAATGCCAACTCACTAATTATAAAATGGACTCTTTCATTTAATTTTTCCTCCAAAATTAGAATCTCTTACTAATTAAATTAATTTCTTAATTTAATTAGATTAACTTAACTCCATAAGTTAAATAAATCAACTTAACTCTTTTAGTTGACTTTGACTAATTAAATAAACTCCTTAACTTAATTGGTTTAATTCAACTGTTTAAATTATTTTGATCACTTTAACACTTAAATTAATCAAGCCATAGTGACCAATTAATAATTAATCATTTTGGCATATCTGTTAACCAAACTTGATTGCTTTAATTATCTAACTCCATAGACAATTTCTCCAATCAAGTGAAAGCCTTCTAGGATTTTGTGTCTAATCTTTAGATTCATCAATTAATTAGACATGGGCTCACAAGTCTTTGTGATTTATTGAATATCAAATATTTCAATTGGTCTAAACTCTTTTAAATTATTCACTCTATCAATTATTCTATATTAATTAAAGACTACCCAATCTCCATAGCCAATGACTAGGAGAAGCATATGGAACCAACCAATTGCGTGAAATAATCAAGGGTGAACCACTATTGTTTACGATTGCCGAGCAAATATGGTCATTCCATTTCCTATCTCTCGAAAGAGCCTTAGGGCAATATATTTGCTGGCTCCCTAATAGCCTCAATAGCTTTGTATTATTATTGATGTTCAATCCCTTATATGACCTCAACTTTGGAAAAATCCTTTTTCAAATTATCATATCACCTTGCACAAGAATTTTGTGGATTTGATCATCTTACAATATGTTAGAGATCAACCCATTCTTCACAAATGGACAAAATAGATCACTTCTCAGAATTCACTAACCTCCATGCTTAGCTAGCTTGAGCCCAAACGAAAACCCCAGTGACCCGTTATGTGGTTGGAGCAAAGTCAAAGAGCAAGGACCCAAAGACAAGGTTATAGTGGAACCTAAAGTCAAAGGGCTAATTAATTATATGTACTATCTTAACCTAGAGAATTTTTCACTATAGCTATCTTGTGGTTTCTCTTAGTGAATTTTCAGTGAACTTGTTCTCTAACAAGCATCTATGTCTAACATAGATTGCCCATGACATGGGGCAATATCCAACTCCTTGGAGTATGCATCGTTAGTGTAAGTCTATCAGAATCTTAGATGCCTCATTTCATTAGATTATATGACTTGGAAAATTTTAAAATCGTGACCATAGAGACTTATTTTATGATCACCATCATATGCATGACCAAGTCCCATAGTCTTGTATTATTTATAGGCTTCAACCAAGTGCATGTGAAGAAATCATAAACATATAAGATGAAGATGGCCATTTAATTGAATATCATTAAATCATGATTGTTACATGTGGTAGTTATACAAGCTAGTTTAATTGGCTTGTGGGGAACTATTCCAACATTTTTGACATTAAATTATCCATCAAAAATTTCCACCGAAAAACTAGGAATTTTTTGTAGTGATTATCATTGAATTACAACAACAAAGTTTAAAAGCACATTGAGTTTGATATTATTAAAAAATCTTACATAAAATAAAAAAACTTCTCATAGCCTATTTATTCTACCTTCATGCATATTTCATTATTTTTATTTTCTTTAATTTTAAATTTATCTTTCTAACAACTTTTCTTTCTACTTACACATGCTTATTTTGCATTGACACTACCACAAAACTTATAGATAATGAAATGATAATAATCCTATGTTTAAAAAATGCAATGCTATAAAAAATCTAAAGAAATACAATACATTTTTCAAGATAATCAAACAATAGAGAATTCCAACCTATAAAATAGAAAAAGAAAACAAACGCCTTTATCATGAAAATTAATATACATAAAGAAATATTTTATTTTCCAACTTACTAAATTTAAATGAGAAGATAAAGAGCCACAGAGATGTGCAAATACACTAATTTAGAATAAGGAACAAATGTTTTGAGATATATGTAAAATAGAAAACTCAGAATTCCGTGCACGCAATAGAACAAATGTACACTTAAAATCCTTGAGTTTGCTATTGTGTGTATTACTATTACTATAATATATAAGTTTGAATGCATGTACGAATAGTGCTGCCACACGTGAGCATTTTTTTCTATATATGTTTTTTCTCTATCGCCTACGAAATGATGTCATTTTTGGTAGTGGTTGCTTGATGGACTTTTATGCTGAGTTGTTCTTATTCTATGCTTTTTTGGCTCCACAGAATGGTTAGAAGAAAATAATTTTCTTTCATTTTCTTATCCCAACTACTTTTTAGATTTTGTCTGGTCATATCAAAACTTCATCTTTGTGTGATCCTATTAAAACTCCACCTTTTTCTTCAATCTCAATACATGGTAATAACAAGTCTCTCTCTTATGAAAAAGATCAAAAAAAGCTTCACCACTGGAGTTTTTAGAAAAGGTCCATGAGTTGTGTTTGAGAGAAAGTGATATGTTCACCAATAATTTGTGGTTCATAATTCATCACAAACCCTAGCCAACACTCATCTCCGACCCCCTCCCCTAACACTATACCACCACTGCCACTAAAATCACCTTTAAATTGGGTCGCGTTGGAACAAAATGATGAAGAAATGGCAAGTGATTGAGCATTACCACTAGAATATGATGATGGATTGCACATTAAGAAATCAAAACACCATTGAAAGGATAGGCATAAGAAAAGGAGAATGGTGATAGCAACTCATATGGTAGCTTATTTTTTTCCTTGGAAAAACTGACTTAATATTTTTCCAAGATTTAATTTTTCTTCTCGAGTTACTTATGTTTAAGGAAATGCTAACGGGTGGCACCACTTTAGATTTGACTAAGATGCGCTCACTAAAAGAGTCCCTCTCAGCTACTAAGGATGATGATGTTGTTCTTCTTGGAGCTATTGGAGGGTAAATATTATTTTTCCTTGAAAATGAAAATAAATCTAAAAATACTTAAAGTATTCTATAATTATGTTTTTCTTATTTAAAAACTTTTCACTTGTGTATTTTAGGAACTTGATGCAAAGGTATAAGTGCATTAATAGTGAGAAACAATTGAAGCCTTAGAATAGACTACTTCAACTTTGGGCTGTTATTAAGGTATTTGACAACTTGAGACTGACTACTTTTTTACCCAAGTAAAAGATTTGAGCTAAGGTTGATTGATTTTATTATGTTGAATTAATTTGAAATGTTAAGGTAATTTCAAGGATGAATGCGCTACATACTTCATTTAATGGATTAGATATGATGGACATGAATCGTATTTGTTCAAGTTTAAGTATTAGCCTCTATCTTTAAGAATTTCAATTAATTTGGTATTCAATATATCTTATTGACCTTTTCTTCTTGGCAACAATTTACAATTTTCCTTTGTCATATTTCAAATTAGTTAGAATAGTCATAAATTAAATATAGTTGGTTTTTATAGAAAATAATGGGAACAAAGCCTTCTTAACTCAAACAATCAAACCATGGCATTCAATTTGGACTTGGTGGAATATGTAATGTTGATATGTGTTTTTGGTGCCACTTATTTATCATTTCCTATTTACTTTGCACCTCCTAAGTGATGCATTATGGAAACTATCTAATTCATGTATCATCATATGCATTATTGTTTTGAGTTAATTGGTTACTAGAGTTACTAGTGATCTATACTTTGGTTTGAAGTGATCATAAACCAAAAATTATTCATATTGTGGGAACTCTTACTTATTAACGTTTAAACGGTGTTTTAAATGCCATTGATCAACTAAGCTCATATTAATGCCCAATTTTTTCTGCAAAACGAAAAATAGAAGCTGAATTTCTAGGATTCTTATCTTGTTATTTAGGCAACAACTAAATATCAATAGTTGAAAGTATTATGCCCTACTATGGTCTATTACTTGATGGAATAACAAAATAATTGCTTATTAGAAAAAATATCGCCTTAATTTGGATACTATACATTATTTCAAATAGATATTCTACAATCTTTCAATTAGTGGATGCTTCTATTATGAAAAATGAAGTAGCTAAGGGTATGGACTTCGTGGTGGTAATGGAATTAATTGGAGGCTAGTATATGTTGATCTAAAAAGTAATATCTATAGTCCCAGTTTATTTCAAATCTCTACTTAAATATGTAATGTAATATTTTCTATAATTACATTAAGGTGACATATGATTATTTTTAGGAAAAATCCATTAGAATAGGTGTTTGTTTTGGCAAGCCAAGGGGTTTTAGCAAAAATCAAAATGGTGAAGAAGTTGGATTCAACACTAAGGTGTATGCAACTCATGAGGTAGTCTTATGAGTCAACATTTTTCAACTACTTAATTTGAAACCTACCTAAGCTAGCTCTTTTCTTCATTTCCTGAGACATACTATGTGGATGGCATTTTTATGTTTATATGATTTGATGTGGATTAATGGTCAAGTTCATATAGAATATAATGAATGGTACATAACTTAAGTTTGAAGAATCAATAGAGCATGCTTCTTCTTAAAATCAATGTAAGCAAAGTCATTTTTGAGTTAAAGAGTGAAATAAATGATCAAATATCTTAAGTTTATAAATTTAATTTATTTTTTATCTATGTTGTGAACTTTTGTAGTTGCAGACAAGCTTACATGGCTAGAGAAATCAAAATAGGGGAAATTATTGCTTTGAAAAAAATACAAATGGACAATGAAAGAAAAGGGGAATGCTTTTCCACACTAAAATTATTGATGTGTTGGTTTTGCACTAGGTAATACCTATTAGTTATGTCAAAGAAAACTATAAGCCATCGCATCAACCAACATCATATTAGCCTAAATATCTAAAGATGGAGTTTTTTATCCACTTGTAAAGAGATTATTCTCTTTACCCAAACCACGAACTCTAATTCCCATGATAAGGTATAGCATTTAGTTATGTTTTGGATTCAATTTTGTATATTATATACATATCATGTGCAAATACTTCAGAAGGCACCTAATAATTTATTTATTTATTTTTGCTAATTTAGATCAACTACGTGCAATTTGAGAGGCATATTGCTTGAGCTCAAACATACATCACTTTGATCTTCTCGTTAAACTTAATATTAAGCAAAACACTTTTTTTGAATATCTAAAGAAATGAGTACCATAATCTCTTTGAATTTGTTGAATTAATACATCTCTATTTTCTCTTACTTTTACTTATTTGCTTGTTATAAGACCTAAGAAAGCTTCAAGTTTGTGTATTAAGTGTATTATGGCAGAAGTTGTACTTTGTTATAGTGAGTAAGGTCTAAAGATCATGAACTTGGAAAGTGTTCAGACCGCCGAAAGATTTACAGATGTTCTATAGTGTGATATTGATGATGTTATTAACCTATATATTGAAAGATTCAAGAATGAAGCTAATGGAGATGCAAGTGATGGGGAGGTGATCTTAGCTTCTACTTCTTGATAATTGCAATGAGTAGCTACTCACTGCCATTAGACATTGCAATGAATATATCTTATTAGTTCATATGAAAACTCAATTTATGGTCTGCTATGTTAAATAAATAGGATGAGAATTTTGTTGCTGGTGAAGATGATGTAGGCTTCTCTACTAATGATTCTAAAGAAGGAGAATTTGATGCCAAAACTAGTGAAGAAGAGAAAAAGGTAAGAATTCTTCTTCTACTTCTACTTCTCAATCTTTGCTTTTAAGTTTAATATTTTACATTGAGTTGACATTAATAGATGGTGATCTAGGCATCAATGAAAAAGAAACCTAAAAAAGAGCTATCTGTTTCAAGGCATCATCAAGCAGACAAAAAATTAAATAATGTTATATAGGTCAAAGAAGGAAAACAGAACAAGAGAAAGATTCAAACCTGCCAAAAAAAGCAATTATTGCCTTTATATTCTTCTCTAAACTAAAAGAGACATTTGCATTCTTTAATATATCTAACTCTTTAAATTTTTTCAGATTTCATGCTATATTATCTATATCATGTTATTCTTGAATGGCATATGCTCTTATATGAATTACCTCTATTTGAGATGCTTAGCGATTAATTTTGGCTATCACAGACAAAATTTGTGCTAGTTTAGCTTTTCCTCAATGCAAAATGTGAAGTAAAGTAATCAAAGAATTTCATTTATATAGGCTAGGAAAGTACTATTGGAATAGTACCCCACAAGCCAATTAGATTAACATGTAAAACTACTTTACTTGTGATACAATTTTGATTGAATGATATTCAATAAAATTGTCATCTTCATTTTATGCGTTTATGATATCTTCACTTGGTTGAAGCCCTTAAATCATACAAAACTATGAAACTTGCTCATGCATATGATGGTGATCTTGGAACGAGTCCTATAATCATTGTTTTAAATATTCCAAGTCATAAAATCTTATGAGACGAGGCATCTAAGATTCCAATAGACTCATACTAACGATGCATACTCCAAGGACTTAGATATTGCCCTATTTCATTGGCAATATTTATTAGACATGGAAGCATATTAGTTGGTGCCTGTTAGAGAGCTAGTTCACTAAAGATTCACCTAGAGAAACCACAAGGCTGCTGGAGTGGCAAGTCGGTAATGGAAAATTCTCTACCTTAAGATTTTGCATATAATTAGTTCTTTGACTTTAGGTTCCACAGTAACTTTATATTTAGGTCCTTGTACTTTGATTTTACTCTAACCACATAGCGGGTCTCCCAAGGCTTAGATTAGGCATAAGTTACCTATGTATAGAGATTGGTGAGTTTCAATATGCAATCTATTTTGCTCGTGTATAAAGAATGGTTTGGTCTCTAATGTATTCTCAGATGATCGATTGCAAGAAATCCTTGCGCAAGATGATATGAGAATTTAGAAAACGCATTTTCTAAAGTTGAGGTCATAATGAAAAATCAAACATCAAGACTAGATACATAGTTATCGAGGCTATTAAGAAGACTAAAAATATCTTACCCTAGGTTTCTTTCAGGAGATAGGAAATGAAAGGACCATGTTTGCACAACAATCGTAAGTAGTAATGATTCACCATGAAATTAATTCATTCAATTCATTGAGCTCTTTATATTTGAACTAGACATTGTTGTAGAGAATTGGTACTCTTCAATTAATAGAGATTAATTGATAGAATGAGTGGTTTAAAAGTGTTTAAACTAATCGAAATATTTGATATTCAATAAATCACATACAATTGTGATCCCATGTATAATTAATTGGTGAATCTAAAGGGTCATACACAAAAGCCTAGAACACTCTAATTTGATTGGAGAAATTATCAAAGGAGTTAGATAAGTAGAGTGGTCAAGTTTGGAAGAGAGACCAAATTGATTAATTAAGAGTTGGTTACAATGGCATGATTAATTTAAATGTTAAATTAATCAAATTTTTTATTAATTTAATTTAATTAATTTAAAGAGATAAATTCGATCAACTAAATTAATGAGTTAATTTAATGGGTGTCATATGCCAATTTAATTAGTCAAGTTAACTTAACGTGTTAGTTGATTTAATTAACTTGAAGAATTAAGTTAATTTAATTAAATTGAGTTAATTTAATTAAGGAGGGAATCTAATTTTGGAGGGAATTAAAATTGAAAAGTCCATTTTTAAATATTAAGTTGGCATTTTAGTTTCAAAAATTAAAATTTTGACTAAGCATACAAGTGGGCATGCTAGTTGACAATGTAAGGAAAGTGCAATGGAAGCTTCCAAGTGCATCCTAATCACGCTATAAATACACCATTCTCCCTTCACAACAGCTGGAAATGCTCCCCTTTCTCCATCCTAAAGGAGGTTACCTCATGTGTTGATAAAAACCTCGCTTTCCTAAATTCTCTCCAACCACCTTCTCTGCCTTCCAACTGCCTCTCACTTTCACCCTTATTACTTCTTCCGCATCCATATTCTAGAATATTGACTGAGGATCTAGAGTGCATCTAGGTGTGGATCAACTTTAGAGGCACAACAAGTGGAGTGCTACGTGTTGGTAGATTAGATCCTTCAAATTGAAGACCAACTTTTAGAGGATTTTGTGATTGGCAGCTCTTATGCTCCTTGCATGATTTTTGCTGATGTTTTGACTCATTTTGGAGGAGTTTCCTTGAGCAAACATTTCTGTCCGTGGTGACCTAAGGTGTGGAAAGTAGATCCAAGAGAAAGAAATGGCAGATGTTATATAAAAAGTGTTCTAATGAAATATCTGAAGACTAAAGTAGCACTAGGATCCAATAATTCAAACATTAAAAGCTAAAACTAACTAGGCTATTCAAGCTAAAAAGGATCTAAACATTCTCATGATTTAGATTTAGATAGAGGAATACCTTGATTAGCTTAATTCCAAGGAGAAAATAAAGAACTCTTCTTCAGTCCAGAATCTACCAAGCGGTGGTGCAGCAGAATCAATGCAACGTTTGCATGAGTCAAACTTCTCCAAATATTCTTAAAAAATTCCAACAGATCCTAAACTATTTTATGGATCTACTGTGAAAATTTCATATCAAAAGTCTTGTTGGATCTTCTGGAATAAAATCTCCCACTTGTTGTTTCTACATGTCAATCTACAAAGGATTAGCAAACTATTTGTTTTGCCTCTATCAAAATGATCCACGCACCAAAGAAATTTTCTATCACTCCTCACAATTAGCTGGAGATTGAGGGGAGAGATGAGACATAGTGGCCAATTTGAGAGTTTGAAGGTGAACTTCAACACATGAATGAACACCTTGAGAATGGAGAGAAAATGTGAAAGAATCTAATCCTTCACATGTGCTACAAGTGGCCAGCCACTCTCACCTCTATATCTCTATATAGAGGGAGAATGGTGTGATGCCACCTTCCTAAAGTTGGGAGATCGCCAACTTGCTTGCAATGCTTGCAAGTTGGCAAATTCAAATCTAATTTGAATTTGTGTACATTTCAATTTTATTTGAAATGTAATTTCAAGCTAATGAAAATGTCACTATGGATTAAACGACTAAACCGGATCAGCTGGTTGGACCATCAATCAACCAATGAACTGGTCTGATTTTCTCATAAAATTGAAAAACTATAAAAAAAGCCCTATTTTGTTAAAAATCATTCAGGCTAGCCGGTTGGACCTGTGAACCCGTGAACTACTCATTATTCAATTAAACTGGTTTAGTTTTTTCATTTAATTTTTAATAAAATTAATTATTTTTTAATTTTTTTTGTCTAAGTACAAAGTTTGAAGGCTAAGGTACATATCACAAGCTATTTGAAAGTTACAAAAAAAAACCTTAGTTTAGAGTTTAGACTTTAGAATCAACTTATATACTCTCAATTTTAAACTTTAGACTTGAGATATTTAAATTGTTGTGATCATTTAAAATATGAATTATAAAATTTGGATTGTGATGTTAGACAATATCATTTGAACTTTTAATGTTTTATATGTCAACATTTTATTAATATTTAAGTAAAATATATAATATAAATATATATATATTGTAATTATGATGTCATGGTACAATTGCCAGTCAGTTACGATCTAACCATTGGTTGAACTAGTAAACTATAAATCGGTAAGTTTTTCGGTTCAATGAACAATTTGATTTTTTGAACACTGAATGTCACACCAAATAAACCTTTCATTTGAATTTCCCTCCAAAATGTATTCTTCTTATTAATTAAATTAAACACTTTAATTTAATTAATTAATTTTTGACTTAACACTTAAGCCAATAAGCTTAACTCCTTAAGCTTAATTAACTAGACCAATTGATGGTCACATGACATTAAATAATTAATTATTTAATTATTGGTCTAATTTATCCCTTAAATTAGTCGATCAATTTAACAATTAAATTAATCAAGCCAAGTGACACTTCAATTTTTGGTCACCCCAAAAATCAATCACTTTGGAATGAATTTTCTAACACATAGAAACTTCATCCAAGATTTAGGAAATGTTATTAACTTTTGTGTGTGACTCGATAGATTCTACCATTCATTGGATAAGGGGCTCACAACTCCTTATGACTTTTGAATATCATATATTCATTTTAGTTTAAAACTCCTTTTAAACTAAATCAACTCATTTCAATTAATCTTTAATAATTGAAAAGTACCCAATTTCCATAGTAAATGTCCAACGTCAAGCCCATGGAGCCCAACTAATTAGCCAAAATGAATGCTTTTGAAGAACCGCTATAGCTCTATGCGTACCATATAAATATGGCCCTTCCATCTCTTACTCCTAAAAGGGGCCTAAGGTATGATATTTGTTGGCTCCCTAATAGCCTCAATACCATGTTTCTATTCTCAATGTTCGATTCCATTATGTAACCTCATCTTTGAAAACCTCATTTTCCAAATTATCACACCACCTTACACAAGGATTTCTTCGAATCAATCATTATAGAATACATAAGAGAAACACTCACCATTTACAAATACAAGGAGTTAGATTCTATCTTAGATCTCACAAACCTCTATGCCTAGTAGCTCATGCCAATCTCTACCGAAGCGGCTTGCTAAGTGACCAAAGAAAAGTTAAAGCATGAGGACCAAACATAAGGTTGCTATGGATCCTCAAGTAAAAGGACTAATAATATGCACTAGCATAAGCAAGAGAACTTGCCACTATGGCTATCTAATGGATTTCCCAAGTAAGTCTTTAGTGCCTTGTTCTCTAAAAAGCATCTACTAACATGCATTCATATCTCATATGGGATTGCTCATGGAATAGAGCAACATCCAACCCTTAGATTTATGCATTGTTAGTGCAAGTCTATCTAGATCTCAGATGTCCTGTCTTGTAAGATCCTATGAATTGGAAGGTTTAAGATAACGATTGTGTAACACTTATTCTATGATTACCATCTAATGCATAACTAAGTCCCATAGTCTAGTGTGATCTAAAGGTTTCATCCAAATGCCAGTGAAGGAATAAAGAGCATAAGATAAATATGGTTTTTTAAGTAATATCATTCAATCAAAATTATTTTATAAGGAAATAGTTTTAGAAGGCCAATCTCCTTAGTTTATTGGGCTCTATTCCAATAATCTCCTACTTGCCCTAAAACCAATGCCTCATGGCTTTAAGTCCCATCTTCTCAAGATGTACTTCAAATACCTTTTGTGTTAGAGATTTAGTTAGTGGGTTTGCTATTCTCATCCAAGGCAACTCTCTTCACTTGGATGTCATCTCTATTAATGATCTCACAGATCAAATGATATCACCTCAAAATGTGCTTAGATCATTGATGAGATCTTGACTCTTTAGCTTGCGCTACAATCATATTGTTGTCACAGAAAACAACTACTGGCTTAGTAATGCTAAGTACTACATTCAACTCTTGAATAAAGCTTTTCATCAAAACACTTTCTTTTGCAGCTTTTGAAGCTACAATATATTCTACCTCTGTGGTAGATTCAGCCATGGTGTCTTGTTTGGAACTATTCCAACCTACTGCACCGCCATTGAGGCAAAATATGTACCCAAAAATGAATTTTAGGTCATCTACATTGGATTGAAAAGTTGAATCCAAAAACCCCTTAAGTTTTAATTCTCTAACACTGTATACCACAAATTAAGTCCTTAGTCCTTCTCAAGTACTTAAGGATTATTTTAATAGCTACCCAGTAACTCTTACCGAGATTGGATTAGAACCAACTTCTAACACTTAGCGAGTGTGCCACATTTGGTCTTATATATTAAATTGTATATGTTATGCTCTCTATAGTAGAGGCATAAGGTATGTGGTACATTCTTTGTCTCTCTTCCTCTATCTTAGGGGCCATAGACTTTGAGAGATGAATGTCATATCCTATGGAAAGGAATCCCCTCTTGAATTATTCCATACTAAACCTCTTTAGTATTTTGTCAATCTATAGCCTGAGCATTTCTTTGATCTATTTTTATAGACACATATTCCCAATACATAGGATGATTATTCTAAACTATTCATGGAGAATTGAGTAGATAACCACACTTTAGCACACTATAATAATCTTTCCTTATTCTTAATGAGAAGATGCCATTGACATAAAGCACAGTAAATTGTACACTATTCCCACTGGCCTTCATATACACACATGGTTTATACACATTTTTTATGAAGCTTGACAATTTGATTGCATTGTTAAAATGTATGTTCCAACTTCGAGATGCTTGTTTGAGTCCATAAATGGATCTTTGGAGTTTCAAACTTTTTACTCACTCCCCTTAGATATGAAACCTTGGGGTTGCTTTATATAGGTTTTTTCTTAAGTGTCGCCATTGAGGAAAGTAGTTTTCACATCTATTTATCATATCACACAATCATAATATGTAGCTATGGCAAGTAAAATTCGAATGGACTTAGGCATTGCAAACAATGAAAAGATTTTCTCAAAATCGATATTCGATCTTTGAGTGTAACCTTTTGCCATTAGTCACGCCTTAAAGGTTGTTTTTTCTCCATCAACTCCTAACTTTCGCTTATAGATCTACTTGTAACCAATGGAAACTATTCCCTATGGTGGATCTACCAAAGTTTATACTTTGTTGGAGTATATGGAGTCCATTTTGAATCTCATGGTTTCAAGCCAACATCCCGAGTCTATATTCAACATAGCTTCCTCATAGGTCTTCAAATATTATTCAATTGGCATATCTCATGAAGAAATCTAAACCCTTTAGGTTGTTTCTTAATTTGATCCAATTTTCTTAGAGATTGTGTGTGAGGCCTTTTTTTTTTATTCATTTCCACCACCTGTGAGATTTGATGATCATCTTGAACTTTATCAAGTTAAACAACAACACCATTTCTATCTAATAGAAAATTCTCTTCTAAAAAGGTAGCATTCCTCGAAACAAACACCTTAAGTTTTGAGGGGTCATAGAAGTAATAATCCATAAACTCTCTTGAGTATTCCACAAACTTACACAAGGTGGATCTATTATCCAACTTATCTCCCACTATCCATCTCATATAAGCAAGAGATCTCTAAACCTTAAGGCAATGGTAAGAGGTTGCCATACCATATCTCATGCAGCATCTTTGACATCAACTTTGAAGAAACTACATTTAGTAACTTTGCCACTATTTCTAATGTGTATCCTCAAAAGGATATGGGCACATCAAAAAGCTCAACTTGTAATACACCATGTCCAACAAGGTACGATTTCTCCTCTCATTTACTCTATTATGTAGTTGAGGCGTGCCGGGTGGAGTCCATTGAGAGAGAATCCCATTCTTTTCTAGATAATTCAAGAATTTAGTACTTAAGTATTCTCCCCCCGATCCAATCGAAGATCTTTAATACAAAGTCCCTTTTGATTTTCTATTTCATTCCTATACTTTTGAAACTTTTCAAAAGTTTCAGACTTGTACTTCATAAAATACACATGTTTGAATTGGCTATAATCATCGTTAGAGGTGATGAAAATAGAATAGCCCTTTTTTCCACTAACTCTTAGTGGACCACAAACATTCGCATAAATCAAATTCAAAATATTTGTGGAGCACCCTATTTGTCCTACAAAATGATCCTTGTTCATTTTTCCCTTTAAACAAGATTCATGAGTAGGAAGATCCTTAATACCATTAACATTTACTGCTTTGAGAGCTTCTAACTTATTCATCCTATTTTTAAAAATCTACCCAAGTCTAGCATGCCATAGAATGGCATCTTCTTGGTTATCTAATTTTCTTTTACTTGATTAAATGTGCATTAGTGAAGGTTGAGAATTAAGTATGTACAATCTGTTAATTAATGTACCTTGAGCAATTACAGAACCATTCTTTAATGCCTTCAACTTTCTATTCGATATAGAAAAATCAAATCCTTCATTATCATGAATAAGAATTGAAATAATGTTCTTAACTAGGTGGGATACATAATAAACCAGGTTAAGTACAATGCTAGTATTCCCCAAGTCTTACTTGATAATGCTTTGGACCATGGCGGCAACTCCTACTTCATTTTCTAGGTGAAGGATCATATCCCCTTCATAAAGACTCTTTCTTCTTTCCATCTCATGTAATGAATTACAAAGGTGAGAACCACATGCAATATCAAATACCAATGAGGAAGAATTAGTTATCAAATGCACCTCAAAGAAGTATATACCCTTCTTAAGGGTTGCAAGGTAAGCTTTGCAATTTCTTTTCCAATGTCCCTTTTTACTATAATGGAAACAACTTGCTTCAATTTTAGTTTTTTTGTTAACCCCCTCAAAATTTTTCTCGAATTACTTCCCTTTGGAGGAAAAGCTTTTCTTCCTCTTACCTCCCTTTCTTATGCCCCTATGGCCTTTTGACTTGGAGAAAGTAACAAGCATAAGAGGTTTTTCCTTCTTCATCGTCATCTTGGCAGTCGCAAGCGTGTTCTCCAATTCATTAATCATAACCTCTTACTTGGACATATTGAAGTTTATAATGAATTGGTCAAATGATAAGGGTAATGACTAGATGATCAAATCTATGTAGAGGTCATTGTTTATGATCACATCAAGTTGTCCAAACTTCTCAATGAATCTAATCATCTTGAGCCTATGATCATGAACACGTGAACCTTCCACTATCCTTGATCAAATGAGCTCTTTCGACAAAGCGAACCTTTATGTCTAAATTGCATAATGTGCAACTCTTATAGGTGTTTATAGATCTCATTTGTGAGTTTTATATGGTTGTGGGTCTTTTAGAGTTCATTAGTCATGGATGCCATCATGTGACATCTTACTTGTAGATCATTATCTACAAATTTAGTGAACACTTCATGAGCCACATCAAAAGGGTCATCACCCAATATGTCCGATGGACTTTGATCAAGGACATAAGTCTTCTTTTCAACCCATCTTAGACATTAGGCCCAGTGAGTTTATTGGTTTCCAAAATGCTTGTGAGTGAATTTTTAGCCATCTTTTTTGTTTTTTGAAGATTTAGAAAATTTACAAGAGGTGAAAAAAGAGTATAAGCATATGATTGAATTTTGATAATGAAAGTATGTTCATGGTCTTTCAAGCATATTTTTCTCCCACAATTTTATCAAATCCTTCACCCCAAGAAGAATTCAGGAAATCATATTTCCTAGTGAGAATCAAGATCCTAAGAATGTATGAGTGGATCCATGACTTGTGAGACATCTACAAACAATTAAAAGGTAAGCAACTTTTGCTAATTGCTTCTCATGTAACTCTTGATATATTTTGCCTTACTTTTCATGTAGACCCATGACTTATGTGACATCTACATTACTAGGTCTTGAGTCAAACCTACCTATCAAACATTGATTTGAGATGGCCCCACGACATCCCACGACTTATGTGCCAATGCATAGGGGTTCTCAAATTAAAAATGCATCGCATGCTAAGTATATAGTCATAACTTTCCATCATAAGTGTGACCCATGACTCATGAGATATGACATAAATAATGGTAGCATCGTCATGCCACATACTATTATTAGAAAGCATGAATTAATTAAAACTTTTTTAATTTATAACTATTTTAACTTAATATTTGAAAAGCACTTAGATATTCTAAGGGGAGGGTTTTTCCTTGCAAAAATCTCATCATTTTATCTTCTTATTTAGGCTTTCTATATCTTAAGCATGCATCTCATACATCAATAGGATATGGAAAGCATAAATAAGTAAATGCACCTAGCAGGCTCGTAGGGTGGGATGACCATGAGCCTAACCAAATGATGCGCTTAGAGTCATAGATGCATCACTCAGTTGATTTTAAGTTGATTGATTAAACTAAGACATTACATGAGTGTATCCCCATACATTCATGAGTCTTCAAGCCTCCTTGAATCTTCTTTACTTCTTGCAACTTTTACAAAAGAAAGAAAACTCACTCCTAAAAATTCCGCCCTTGTAACTTTTACAAGATAGAACAAGAGGCATGAAAGCCCTATTTAATACAACCTATTTCAACAACTTGAAATAAATAAAATCAATATTAAAAAGCTCATGATCATCCACATTCATTCATCATTCATTCAACACTTAAATGAACAATAAATAAATCAATAATTAACATTCAATTCCAATAATTAAATGCTTATCTCATAAACAAATAATTGGTCAAGCATAACAATTATGTATTAAGTAGGAGATTAACTTTAACAAGTCTTTAAAAGCAATCAAAAATGTCAAACATAATTTTGGGAGTTTGCACAATACTTGTGCATCTAATATGTGTGAATCAAAATATTTTTGAATTACAAAAAGGAGCAAAAAATTGATTTTTTTCTAGCCTTGACTGAAATTGGCTGGACACACAACCACATGGTAGGCACACGCTTGGCACACCCTCTACCGACCAGCACTCAGCCGAGGTAGGGCAGCCTGCCCTATTTCAAGGTTTAGGCAGAATCACATTGATTTTGCTCAATGTTTTATGCATAAAAAGAATTAGAACAGCTTCTAAACAAGATTCCACACATTACAGATGAGATTTCAAAATTAAAACACCTTAAAATTGAAATTGCAAGCCTCCTATCATGCTTTCAAAAATAAGTTCAAGTGAGAATCATATTCTCCAAAAATCTCCAACATAACTCCAATCAAATTGGATCCAAAAATATGACCAAAACTATTTTAGCCATTCAACAACATGCTATATCAACATATAACAACAACTAATGCTAAATCAATATTCAACATTAGAAGCTATGAATTAAAATATACTAATTAAATGAATTAACACTTAAAACAGATAATAGCATGGTTTCAATTCATCAATCAAGGAGCCACATACAACATCATCCAAACACTACAATCCATCATATGAATTGAGAATTTGGTGATTATGATCAATCCATCACATGAATCAATCAATCAAAAATCCAAATCATAGCATGAATTAGGCTTTTATACTACTTAAAGGCTAAAGTTGCAATAGGATCCAATAATTCAAACTTCAAAAGCTATAATTAACTAGGTTACTCAAGCTAACAAGGATCTAAACACACTCATGATTCAGATATAGGTATAGGAATACCTAGATTAGCTTAATTCCAAGGAGAAAATGAAGAACTCTTCTTCAATCCAAAATCTGCCAAATGGCGGCGCAGCAGAATCAATTCAACCTTTGTGCAAGTCAAACTTATCCAAAAATTATTAAAAAATTTCCAAAAACTCTTCCACTCCTCTATGGATCAACTATGAATATTTCATAATGAAACCCCTTCTGGATCTCCTGGAATAAAATCTCCAAGTTGCTGTTCCCATAGGTGGATTTCCAAAGGCTTAGCAAATCATTTGTTTTGCATCTATCGAAATGATCCACTCACCAAAGTAATTTTTTATCACTCCTCACAATTATGTGGAGATTGAGAGGAGAGATGAGTGGTAGTAGCTGATTTTAGGGGTTGGAAAAGAAGGGGAAAATGTGAAAGAATCTAATTCTTCATCTATGTTGCAAGTGGCCGCTCACTCTCACCTCTGTATCTATATAAAGAGAGAGGATGGTGTGATGACACCTTCCTCAAGATAGATGACCACCAACTTGCTTGCAATGCTTGCAAGTTAACAAATTCAAATCTAATTTGAATTTGTGTGCATTTCAATTTCATTTGAAATCTAATTCCAAGCTAATTAAAATATCACACCAAATAAATTTTCGTTTGAATTTTCCTTGAAAAAGGATTCTTCTCATTAATTAAATTAAAAGCTTTAATTTAATTAATTAACCTTTGACTTAACATTTAAGTCAACAAACTTAACTCCTTAAGCTTAATTAACTAGACCAATTGATGGTCACATGGCACTAAATAATTAACTCTTTAATTATCGATCTAATTTAGCCCTTAAATTAGTTTATCAATTTAACATTTAAATTAATCAAGCAAAGTGACACTTCAATTTTTGGTCACCCCAAAATCAATCACTTTGGAGTGAATTTTCTAACACTTGGAAAGTTTAGCCAAGATTTACGAAATGCTATTGGCTTTTGTGTGTGACTTGATAGGTTCTACCATTCATTGGACATGGGCTCACAAATCCTTGTGACTTTCGAATTTCATACATTTATTTTAATAATCAACTTAATTTAATTAATCTTACCCAATCTCTAAGGTTGATGTCCAACCTCAAGACCTATGGAGCCCAACTAATTTGCCAAAATGAATGCGTTTAGAGAACCATTATAGCTCTATGCATAACATGCAAATACAATTCTTCCATCTCATATCTCCTGGAAAAGGCCTAGGACAAGATTTTGCTGGCTCCCTAATAACCTTGATACCATGTCTCTATTCTTAATGTTTAACTCCATTATGTGACCTTATCTTTCGAAAATGCCTTTTCCAAATTGTCACACCACCTTACATAAGAATTTCTTCAAATTGAGCATTATAAAATACATAGGAGAAACTCTCACCCTAACGAGGAGTTAGATTCTATCTTGGATCTCACAAACCTCCATACCTAGTAGCTCATGCCAATCTCTACTCGTGTGGCCCACTAAGTAACCAAGGAAAAGTCAAAGCATGAGGACCAAACACAAGGTTACAATGGATTCCAAGGTAAAAGGACAAATAATATGCACTAGCATAAGTAAGAGAACTTGCACTATAGCTATCTAGTAGATTCTCCAAGTGAGTCTTCAGTGCCTTATCCTCTAACAAGCATCCATATCTAATATGGGATTGCGCATAGAACAAAGCAACATCCAACCCTTAGATTTATACATTGTTAGTGTAAGTCTATTTGGATCTTAGATGCCCTGTTTCATAAGTTCCTATGAATTGGAAAGTTTAAGATCACGACTGTGTAAGACTTATTCCATGATTATCATCTAATGTGTAACCAAGTCCTATAGTGTAGTGTAATCTAAAGGCTTCATCCAAATGCAACTGAAGGAATAAAGAGCATAAGATGAAAATGATAATTTAAAGAATATCATTCAATCAAAATTGTTTTACTGGGACATATTTTAAAAGGCCAATCTAATTGGCTTGCTAAGCACTATTCTAAGAAGGTCTTCTTGTTGTCTTCAAAGTTTTCTTTCAATGTAATTTCTCTTGATCCAAATCCATAATTATGGCATGAAATAAGATCCTTCAAATTGTGATATTGCAAGTTTAATTTTGCTTTAATTTTGCCAAATTATTTGGATCCTTGCAATATTACTTTCCTCAAGTGCTTAGCTAAAGATGGAATAAGATTATAGCTATTATTATTACTTAGTTTTAATAAATGATACTAACATTTTATTTTCTTGCATCATAGAAATATAAACTTGTAGTTTTTCATAGTACGGAAAAATAGTATGAAATGGCAAGTGATAATGCTAGAGAAAATTCTATGAATCGTTGCTCGTACCTATTAGGATTATTGTTTTGATGTGTGAAAATGATGTATTTAATTCATTTAATCAAGCAAATCACAATTATAGTTGAAATTATTAGTGCTAGCTTTTTAAAGTAAGATTGAGAATTTTGGTGTTGCAACATATATATTATAATAAGATGAGCCACCATCAATTAACCAAGAATTTGCTTGATTAATTATCAGCAACTCAAATGTTGTACTATTCAACTTGTGCCAATATGAATTACAAAAAATGTAGATGAATAGTAGGAATTTACCACACATTTAATCACCAATCACATTGAACTATAGATGAGTTATAGCCTTTTCTTGGTGCTTTTTGACAACAAAACCAGAATATATATATTTCAATTTATTTTATTTCATTCTATTAGATTGTGAGAGCTCCAAAGAAAATGAAGTTGATAGATATCTCCCAAGCCTATAAAATCTAGGGGACTATGCGTAGGACAATTATTTGAACTAATATTAAACCTACTTTATTTATATTGAAGGCCATGTTTCTTTGACTGTATGACTATATGTCCTTTTCAGAACTAAAGCTGAGATGAAGCCTACCCTCTCATTCTTCTTTGTTTTTACCCTATCAACTAACAATATCAACCATTTGGTGATCATATTCAGCCCTTTTTTCTTTTCTCAAATATTTTTCAAATTATATATTAATCTCGTTTCATATAAAATGATAAACAATTTTATTTTATTTTTATTAAGATTAAAATAAATTTTATTTGAAAATGCTACACGCTCAACCTTAAGTTATAACTAACTAGATTCAACTAGGCCTAATATCACATGACCATGAGATTTGATGTTAAAATCAAAGAATATAACAATAATTATTTTATGGGGGTAGGGGGGTTAAACTTCAAATAGCTATTAAGAAATTGCTAGTCTTTCAAGAATTAAAAGATACTTCTCTTGTCAAACAAAAAGGAAGTGATTACACTAAAATAAAGCTAGAAAATGGAAATTATGCTTTTTGCATGAATGACAATCTCATTTTGCAGAGAAAAATGACAGCTTCTCGGTAGGTAGTAAAAATAACAGACATTTTTCTTTAATTTTGGTTTTGAGTCAGCCTTATACTAGACTACTTTTCCTTAATCCACTAAGACTAAGTTGTTTGGTTCGCATTGAACAACCTTAAAGAAAAATAATTGTCATTATGTTCTTTTTATACATCTGCCTACCAAGTTTGACAAAGGGTAAAGAGAAAGCAACTAAGTTCATGCAAGAACTAACAACACAAAATTCTTTTTAAGATGAGCAAAATTCAATCTCACTTGCAATACCAATAAGCACAAGTAAATAGTGTTCATTTTAGATTTGACAACAAAAGTTGTTAGCAAATTACAAAAATGCAGTAAAGAGGAAAATAGAAAAGGATTGACAATATAATTCCATTAAGAAATAATTTCTTGGAGGGCATCATTCCACTAGTGATTAAAAGGTTAATAATGAGCATAGGCATGGACATGGATTACAACAAGCTCAATGGTAATGTCCCTTAAGAAATTAGCAATATTCAAAAGATACATGCTTGGTCTTTCACTCATATTATTTGGAGACTACCAATTATTGGAATAGTACCCCACAAGCCAATGAGATTAGCCTTGTAAACTATTTCCTAATATATACAATCTTGATTGAATGATATTTCTTCATATGGCCATCTTCATCTTATGCTTTATTTAACTTCACTAGCATTTGGATAAAGCCTTTAGTCACCTATGACTACGAGACTTAGTTTGGTGACCAAAGAATATGTCTCACTTAGTCATGATCTTAAATCTTCCAAGCCATAGAATCTTCAGAGACAAGGCATTTAAGATTTAGATAAACTTGTACTAATTATGCATAAATCTAAAGGTTGGAGATTGGTTCGTTCCACAAGCAATTGTATGAGATACAAGTGCATGTTAATGGGTGCTTGCTAGAGCACAATACATTAAAGACCTACCAGAGAATTCATTAGATGACTATAGTGGTAAGTCGATAGTGGCTAATTCTCTAGCTTACGCTAGCGCATATTATTAGTCCTCTGACCTAAAGGTCCATGGTAACCTTATGTCCAGTCCTCATGCTTTGACTTTTCCTTGACCACTTAGCGTGTCTTTTAGATTGAGATTAGGTATGAGCTATTTGACATGGAGGTTTGTGAGATTTAAGATAGAATTCAACTCTTCATTATTATGAAGAGCGAGTGCGTCCCCTATGTATTCTATAATGATTGCTTCTAAGAAATTCTTGCACAAGGTGGGGTGAAAATTTAGAAAAAGAGTTTTGTAAAGGTGAGGTCACACAACAGGAATGAACATTAAGAATAGAGACATAGTATCAAAGCTATTAGGGTGCCGGCAAATATCTTGCCCTAAGCTTCTTTCGAGAGATAAGAAACGAAATGACTGTATTTGCATGGTATGTGTAGAGCGACATTGGTTCTCTAGAATATTCTTTTTGGCTAATTAGTTGGGCTCTATAGGCTTGAAGTTGAACATCAACCATGAAGATTGGGTACTTTTCAATTAATGAGATTAATTTAATTAAGTTGACTGGTTTAAAAGGAGTTTCAAACTAGAATGAATATCTGATATTTAAAAGTTACAAGGAGTTGTAAGCCTATGTTCAATGCGTGGTAGAACTTATTGGGTCACACATAAAATTTAATTAGCTTCCTACTTTTAGGAGAAAAGTTTCTAAGTGTTAGAAAAGGATTTCTCCTAGTGGACCGATTTTTAGGTACTAAGTTTGAAGGTCAATTTTGGCTTGATTAATTTAAGTGTTAAATTAATCAACTAATTCAAAGATTTAAATTAGACCAATAATTAAGGAGTTAATTATTTGGTGCCAGCATGATCATCAATTGGTCAAGTTAACTTAAGAGTTAAGTTAACAAAATTAAACTTAAGGTGTTAAGCTAGCATGACTTAAAGAGTTAAGTCAAAGGATAATTAATTAAATTAAAAAGTTTAATTTAGTTAATTGGGAAGAATGAATTTTGGAGGGAAAATTCAAATAATATTTGAATTGGCATATTAATTAATTTGTAATAAGATTCCAAATGTAATTAAGATACAAATGAAATTCAAATGAGATTTTGGATTTTCATTTGCCACCTTGGTAACCCTATTTAGCTGCCCCCTCATGCTTTCTGTGATGCCAACTTGGCATCACACATTTTCAGCATCTATATATAGATGTAGAGGGAGAAGGTCATGCATATCACAATTGGTGTGAAAAATTAGATTATTCCCTCTTTCCCTCCAAAACCTTTTACAAGCAAGCATTTATGTGTTCAAAGCTTTGCTCTCTTCTTGTTCTTCCCTACCTAAAATAGGCCTCCACCATTGTTGAATCTCTGGTATTACTCCAACTTATAGATTAGAGATCTATTAAGTTCTAATTGCTATGTGGATCATGACAATAGAGGCAAGGTATTTGACTTGCTTATTTCTGGAGATCCACCTGCACAAAGTCCGATTTGGTGAATTTCTATCAAGGGTTCCCAATGGCCTTTCGATCTAAACTTTTAAATGAGAGTTCATCAAGGTGTTTTGAAGCTCCATATAGTTTTTTAGAATTTTTGGAGGATATTTGGTAGGGCAATTGTTGAACTCTTCCAGCTATGCCAGTTGTAGGCAATTTCTGGACTAGTGAAGAGTTCACTTGCTACTCCTTGGATTTTGCTTTTCAAGGTAATGCTTTAACCAAATCTGAATCCCTAGGATGATTAGATCCTTTTTAGGCTTGTAAGAACTAGTTAATTTCCTATTTTGAAGATTGATTATCGGATCTTATAGTGCCATACTTGCTTTCAAGTGGTATCAAGCTTAAATCACCTTAGATTTGGATTTTGATTTGGTTGATTGATTCATGTGATGTATTAATCTAGATCACCAAATTCGCAATTCAATTGAAGGATTGGAGTATTTAGTTGATACTGTGTGTGCCTCCCTTATTGACAAATTAAAAGCATGCTATTATGTGATTTAAGAATTAATATAGTTAGCATGTTTTAATTTATAGTTATTAATGTAGAATGTTGATATGGCATTAATTGATGTTACATGATGATATAGCATGTTTGTGATTGATCAAAAGAGTTTTGGTCATTTTATGATCCTATTGGATCAGAGTTTGGTTGGAAATGTTTGGAGAATTTGATTTTCACTTAGACTTGAATTTTTGAAGCATGTTTGAGCACTTTAATTTTTAGTTTTAAAATGAGTTTTAGATCTAGAAATTGGTCCATAGTGTGTGATTTAATGTTTAGAAGTCATGTGTCATCAATTATGGTCTAAAGATGATTGGGCTTGGAAAAGTTTTTTTCTTCTCAGACGTAGTGATGGTCAATGATCTCCATGAGGATTTGATCCTCACATTCTCGCTGAATTTTACTGATCAAAGTGTTAATTTAGAAGGAAACTACCATGACAAGGGCTAACCTTTGACACTTGTTTTCTTCTCTAAGTCTATGAGCCCTAGGGATGTTAGAAAGGGAGGTAAAAGGAAGAAATGTTCTTCCTCAAAGGGAAAATAAATCAAAGACATCCAGAGGATTCAAAAAGATAACAGAGGAAATATTTAGTGTTATTTGTTTCTACTTTGGCAAAATAGTCCATTGGAAGCTATTTGCAAGGGACCTTACAACCTTAAAAAGGGTATGTACTTTATTAAAGTGCATTTTAGGATAAATGCTTCCTCATGAATACCTAATATCAGATGTAGTTCTTTTCTTTATAAGTTGTTATGAAGAATAGAACCAAGTGACGTGGATATAATCCATTGCCTTGGGTAAGGAGCAAAAGTTGTGTCCAAAGCCGAAAGCATACAATAAGTTAGACTTATGGAACTTCATACTTGTATTAGACCTTTGTCATAAAGTACCATATATTGTTGAGAACAATATTTCTATTCCCATTTTGATAGCGAAGGATTTG
This sequence comes from Jacaranda copaia, assembly GCA_014898725.1. Classification (NCBI taxonomy): domain Eukaryota; kingdom Viridiplantae; phylum Streptophyta; class Magnoliopsida; order Lamiales; family Bignoniaceae; genus Jacaranda; species Jacaranda copaia. Next base: position 195,829 of record JACGDI010003775.1, on the reverse strand, counting down.
ATCCTTCTATATCAAATGAGAGATGGAAGGCATTAAAGAATAGATTCTTTAATTGCTCATGGTACACTTAACAAAGGATTGTACATATTAGATTCTTAATCATCACTAATTCATTTTCAACTAAGTAAGAAATTAGATATCTAAGATAACCCAATGATGTGGCATACAAGACTTGGTCATATCTCAAAAAATTAAGATGAACAAGTTAGAAGCTCTTGAAGCACTAAATATTAGTGACATTGAGAACCTTCCTACTTGTGAATCTTGTTTGAAGGGATAAATAACCAAAGCTCTCTTTGTAGGACATATAGAGTGCTCCACAAATCCTTTGGATTTGATCCATACAGATACTTGTAGACCACTAAGAGTTAGTTGGAGAGGGGGCTATTCTTACTTTATCACCTTCATCGATGGTAAAAGTTTATTCGGATAGATGTATCTTATGAAGTACAAGTTCAAGGCCATTGAAAAGTTTAAAGAATATAGAAATGAAGTAGAAAAATAAAAGGGACTTAATATTAAAGCCTTTTGATTAGATCAAGCTGAAGAATGCTTAATTACCATATTCTTAGATTATCTAAAGGAGAATGGGATTCTCTCAGAATAGACTCCACTTGGTACACCTCAACATAATAGAGTAGATGAGAGAAGAAACTATACCTTGTTAGACATGGTACATTCCATAATGCTTCTCTGACGTACCTATATCCTTTTGAGGATATGCCTTAATGACAGTAATGAAGTTACTAAGCAAAGTACCTTCAAACTTAATGATAAAAGAACCATATAAGATATGGCATGGTGAAGCACCCTCTTACCAGTATCTAAAGATTTGGGGATCTCCCACCTATGTGAGACAGACAGTAAGAGATAAGTTAGATAATAGATCTATCTTGTGCAAGTTTGTAGGATACCCAAAAAAGTCTATGGGTTATTACTTCTATGATCCCTCAAAACAAAAAGTGTTCATTTTGAGGAATGCCACCTTGTTGGAAAAAAATTTTCTATTGGATAGAAAAGGCATTGTTATTGAACTTGATGAAGTTCAAGGTGATCAAGAAATCCCACAAATAGTGGAAACAAAGGAGTTGCAAGGGCCTCACATACAACCTCTGAGAAGGTCAGACCGAATCAAAAAATAACCCAAAAAGTTTAAATTTCTTCATGAGATAAGTTAATCGGATAGAGATCTAAAAACCTATGAAGAAGCTACATCAAACATAGATTTAGGATGCGAGCTTGAAGCCATGAGATCTGGAATGGACTCCATGTACTTAAATAATGTATGGACTTTGATAGATTCACCGAAGGAAATAGTTCCCATTGGTTGCAAGTTGACATATAAGCAAAAGCTTCGGGTAGATAGAGAAATGGTGACTTTTAAAGTGCAACTAGTGGTAAAAGGTTACGCTTAAAGACCCAGTATTGATTCCAAGGAAATATTTTCACCGATCACTATGCCTAAATCCATTTGGATTTTACCTGCCATAACTATATATTATGAAAATGAGATATGGCAAATGGATGTGAAAATCACTTTCCTCAATGGCGATGTTGAAGAAAAAATCTATATGGAGTAACCATAAGGTTTTACATCCAAAGAGAGTAAGCAAAAGGTTTGCAAACTCCAAGAGATTCATTTATGGACTCTAATTGGCATCCCAAACTTGGAACATGCATTTTTTATAAGATAGTTAAGTTGTTTGGCTTTGTCAAAAAGGTGTATAAACCTTATGTGTACAAGAGGGTTAGTATGAGTAGTATATAGTTTATTATACTTTATGTTAATGACTCCCTTCTCACTAGGAATGAAGTAGGAATGTCAGATTGTATTATAGGCATCTAGTGATCCTTATCTATTTGAAACTAGCTAGAATTCATTTACCTATAGATCATTTTTAGTAGGCATAAAAGCTTTTTCCTTTATGCTCGGCAAAAATCACATGTTATACCATATTTCCTTAAATAAATATATGTATCATGCTACAACTCTAAGTTTCAAAAAAATGGGATAAGATTAGGTCCCATTAGATCTAAACAATCTTATTTTTTTGAACATGAAGAAATAAAGAAGCCATTACAATTACCGGAAATAGTAGGCCTAGGGCTAGAGATAGTAGTATAGAGTTTATTGTGCTTTATGTCCGTGACATCCTTCTCAATGGGGATGAGGTAGGAATGTTAGAGTGTACTAAAGCATAGTTATCTACACAATTCTCCATAAATGTTTTAGGGAAGCATCCTACCTATTGGGAATACGTATCTATAGAGATAGATTAAGGACGATGTTGGGGCTTGCACAAATTTCGTATGTTGAACAAGATACTAAAGAGGTTTTGTATAAAAGAATCCAAGAGGGATTCCTCCTTTTGGGACATGATCTTCATCTCTCCAAGTCTATAGCCCCTTCGACTATCAGCAAGAGACACAGAATGTCCAACATACCTTATGCATCCACTACATAAAGCATAATTGTATGCCATTTAATGTACAAGACTGGATATGGCACACTCGCTAAGCATTACAAGTAGGTTCCAATCCAATCCCGATGAATGTCACTAAAAGATTTTCAAAAAAATCCTTAAGAATGACTAAAAACCTATTTTTGGTATACGGCAATGGAGAATTAAAACTTATAGAGTTTTTGGAATTTAATTTTCAATCCAATATAGATAACTTAATATCCATTTTTGGATACATATTTCGCCTTAATGGCGGCATGGTATGTTAGAAGAGTTCCAACTAGACACCATGGCCTCGATAACCACTAAGGCAAAATACTTTATAGTTTTGGAAACCACAAAGAAAGGTGTTTGGATAATAACTTTATCTAAGCATTGGATGTAGTGCCTAGCGTGCATAAGCCTACGATTGTCTTTGGAAGATAATTTAGAACTTGAGCTAAGATCTTATCAATGATCCAAACATATTAAATGCATTATCATTTGATATATGATATCAATTGATAGAGGTGACAGTTGAGTGGACAAAAGTTACCTCATAAGAGAATATAGTAGAACCATTGTATTAACCCCTAAAAGCTAAAGGTTTTTGGAGGACATCTTATTAAGATAGGTCTTAAGGCCATAGGGTATTGGCTTTAAGGTAAATGGAAGATTGTTGCAATAGTACCCTGCAAGCCAATGAGATTGGCCTTGTAAACTATTTTATGATATATACAATCTTGATTGAATAATATTTCTTTATATACCCATCTTCATCTTATGCTTTATTTCACTTTACTAGCAATTGGATAAAGCCCTTAGATCACCTATGCCTATGAGACTTGGTTTGGTGACCATGGAATAAGTCTCACATGGTCGTGATCATAAATCTTCCAAGTTTTAAGCTCTTGAGAGACGAGGCATCTAAGATCCAGATAGACATTTACTAATGATGCATAAATTCAAGGGTCGGAGATTGCTTCATTCCATGAGAAATTATATGAGATACAGGTACATGTTAGGGTGCTTGTAAGAGAACAAGACACTAAACATCTATCAGAGAATCCAATAGATAGCTATAGTGGCAAGTTGGTAGTGCCGAGTTCTCCGGCTTATGCTAGTGCAAATTATTAGTCCTCTGACCTAAGGGCCCATGGTAACCTTATGTCCAATCCTTATGCTTTAACTCTTCCTTGACCACCTAACAGGTCTTTTGGGTTGAGGTTGAGTATGAGCTACTTGGCATGGAGGTTTGTAAGATCCAATATGGAATTCAACTCATTGTTGTTTTGAAGGGCGAGTGCATCTCCTATATATTCTATAATAATTGATTCCAAAAAATTCTTGCGTACGGTGGTGTGAAAATTTGGAAAATGAGTTTTGCAAAGGTGAGGTCACATAACAGGATCAAACATTGGGAATAGAAATATAGTATCAAAGCTATTAGGGAGCCAACAAGTGTCTTGCCGTAGCCCTCTTTCAAGAGATAGGAAACAGAATAACCGTATTAGCACGGTACGAATAGAGAGATGATGGTTCTCTAGATTATTCATTTCAATCAATTAGTTGGGCTCCATGGGCTTGAGGTTGGACATCAACCATGGAAATTGGGTACTCTTCAATTAATAAAATTAATTAAATTGAGTCAACTTGTTTAAAAGGAGTTTTAAACTAGAATGAATATAAGATATTCAAAAGTCACAAGGAGTTGTGAGCCCATGTCTAATGAATGGTAAAACCTATTGGGTCACACACAAAATCCAATTAGCTTCCTACTTTTAGGAAAAAAGTTTTTAAGTGTTAGAAAAGGATTTCTCTGAGTCAACCAATTTTTAGGTACCAAGTTTAAAGGTCAATTTCAGCTTGATTAATTTAACTATTAAATTAATCGATGAATTTAAGGAGTTAAATTAGACTAGTAAGTAAGGAGCTAATTATTTAGTACCAATATGACCATTAAGTTGTCAAGTTAACTTAAAGAGTTGAGTTAACAAAATTAAGTTTATGGAGTTATGCTAGTTCGACTTAAAGAGTTAAGTTAAAGGATAATTAATTAAAGAGTTTAATTTAATTAATTGGGAAGAATGAATTTTGGAGGAAAAATTCAAATAAGATTTGAATTATCATCTTAATTGATTTGAAATGATATTCCAAATGTAATTAAAATACAAATGAAATTCAAATGAGATTTGGGATTTTCATTTGCCACCTTGGCAACCCCATTTGCCCCCCCTCCCCCCCATGCATTGTGTGATGTCAACTTGGCATCACATATTTTTAGCATCTATATATAGATATAGAGAGAGAAGGTCATGCATATCACATTTGGTGTGAAGAATAAGATTCTTCCCTCTTTCCCTCAAATACCTTCTGCAAGCAAGCATTCATGTGTTGAAAGCTTTGCTCTTTTCTTCTCCTTCCCTATCTAAAATTGGCCTCCACCATTGTTGAATATCTGGTATTACTCCAACTTATAGATCAAAGATCTAGGAATATCTAATTGGTATGTAGATCATGACAATAGAGGCAAGGCATTTGACTTACTTATTCTGGAGATCCACCTGCACAGAGTCCGATTTGGTGAATTTCTACCAGGGGTTCCATATGGAATTTTGATCTGAAATTTTAACTGATAGTACATAAAGGTGTTTTGAAGCTCCCAATATTGATTTTTGAATTTTTGGAGGATATTTGATTGGGCGATTGTAGAACTCTTCCAGCTACGCCAGTTGTAGGTAGTTTCTGGACTAGGGAAGAGTTCACTTGCTACTTCTTGAATTTTATTTTTCAAGGTAATTCTCTTGCCAAATATGAATCCCTAGCATGATTTGATATTTGTTATGCTTGTAAAAACTAGTTAATTTCATGTTTTGAAGTTTTATTATTAGATCCTAATGCCTTACTTGCTTTCACCAACTGGTTAGAAAACTGAGCTCTTGATTTCTACTGTGCCCAAATGCCTAAACTTTACTTATTTTGGTTTATCAGCCAATTACACAAGGAACCAAATCTTTGAATCATTAATAAGTAGTTTGTGACACCTTGAATTTCTCAACTTTAGCTGCAACTTATTTGGAGGAAATATTCCATCCTCTATAGATCAGCTCAAAAATCTTAAACAACTATACATCCTCTAATGAATGCCCTTTGTTACAAAATTCCTCTATGCATTAAGCATACTAATATGATGAACTTCAACTAATGCCTGAAACCCAAAGTTGTAGTCATAGTTGGTATGATTAAGATTATAGAATTACTCATCAAATTAAGTATATATATTAATATAATACAACTAATATAAGTGAAAAATTAATTTTAAACTTCCTAAATTACCATTGCCTCATAAACTGAGACGTAGATTCCATCACAGGTGGCAAAGGTCAATGTGAGTTAGCAAAATTAGCAGAAGAGAAGTTGATAGAATTATCGAAAGAAATTACCGTGAATATATCAACATAAATCCCCTGAATTAATTGGAAAAAAGTGCAACTCACCTAACCTCTTCACCCAGACATAACCAAGACTAATTCCTCTTCAATCAACTAGCTCTGAGCAAATGCTTCAACAATTATAATCCCTCCATTGAGATTAAGTTTCAATTTCACTTCATGAAAAAAAGATAAAATTAAAACCCTAGATGTTTAAAGAGTTAGGAAAAGAAATAAAAACATACTCTTGGTTGCATTCTAAGTAGAGTTGAATGTGCAACACAAAGGCAAAAATGATGGCATAATATAATGGCAAAGATGGTGGCATGGCTGAATTGACAATTGGCATAAAGGGACATAATTTTTTATTGAAATGATGGAGAAGGGAAGAAGTGTTATCTCTATCAAAACACAATATTGGAGGGAATGTAGCCTTTTTACAATAATTAAAATCTAATAAATAAGTTTACAATTCAAAATAAATTAATTATTTTTTTAGAATTTATAATATACTAAAAAGTATTTCCTAACTTTTTTTTAAACTAATTCTTAACTTAATTTCATTTGACCATGATGTGAAAAAAGTATTAAAAATAAAATCAATTAACTAGTATTATAAATTGAAATGTTATCTTTTTTCCAACTTTATGTTATATCTAATTAAATTAATATATTACTATTTTCAATAAAAATAATACAAAATTAAAAAACATTTTAAATAATTTAAAAATAAAAAAGTAAATTAATTAAATCTATATTAATTAATTTTGGCACTAAATTTTGGGGATGTTAGTTTTATATATGAAATATTTTTGAGCTTTTAAAGATGATTAAAACTAAAAGATCAAATCGATGCTTAATTCATATCTAAGTGGTATAATTAGGGATGTATCTTTAGTAGGGGTTGTCAAACTAAATACTAAAAATTCCTATTATTTATTATTAATTAGTGGGGGTTGTTAAACACCCCATAGTTAAACTCCCAATAAATACTAAAAACCCCTGAAGTTTATTATTAATTGGGGGAAGGGGGGTTTGCAACCCCAATAAAATATGATGATTAGTGGGGGTTCATAACAACCCACACTATTGCGTTCATTTTTTATAGTGAACTATTATGGATCAATGGGGGACGAGTAAGAGTTAAACTAGGAACTTAGTCTTTTTAGTCAAGGATGCTTCTGCTTTTGTTTTTTTCTAATAGTATGTTACTTTTTTTTTTGTGGCCAAGTGTTGGCTGGATGTCATTTGCTATTTTCATTATCTAATATGCATAGACTTTATGCTTTGGCTATAGATTCTTTGAGTAGTTTTGTACTCTTTTCGTACTTGGTTGTTTAGATAATTGCATGACTTATATTTTTTAATCTTTTACACTATTTACGCTAGTCGTGTTTTTGCATTTCTGATATTTCCTCATGAGATAGTTCTTTCCTCCCACAATTGTTTTTGTGAGTGTCTCAAAACTTTACTACAGGAAAGATTATTTGCAAGCCTCATTAGGAGTCTTGTAGTAAACTTGGTTCCTTGAAGTCCTCTTGGAGTTTTACAGTAATCTTGATTTCTACAAACCCACTTAGAGGTTTTATAAAAGCCTTCATTTCTACAGGCCCTCTTGGTTTAAAGTAGTCTTTTTTGATACACCACTTTATGGGTATTATGGAAGTCTATGTTTTTTGCCACATGCCTCCTTGGAGGTCTTATAGTGGCTTTTGTTTGTTTGCCACGAACCCCCTTAGGGCTCTTGTAGTTGTCTTTATTTATTGTTCTACACATCAAGGATCTTATCATAGTGCATGCTTAGGTTTTACCACTAAGTTGTTGTCTCATGTTCCTAGGGTCTTAAAGTCATCATTATACATACTAACATCTTGCCACAAGTCCACGCCAAGGGTCTCTTACCATAAGGTTGCTATTCCTTGGAGGATGGCCTTTTGAAAGATGGAGATGGATTGAGATCCAAATGTTAAAACTAAAAATAGGAAAAATATAACCAATCCTCTTCTTCCCAAGGATTATAATCATGCACTAAATAAAGACTTGAAGGCAGACAATTTACCTTTGTGAGCAAAAACGAAGGATTCCTCTAGGTCACTCCAAGGACTCCTCCAAAAGATGATCTACAAGCTCCAATGGTTGGATCCGATTGCTCCCCTTCCAATGCTCCAAAAATTGGAAAATTTGTACACTAAACCACCTCCAATACAGAAGTCTTGTGACCAAAAATCACTAAGAAACTCAGCCTCTAGATCACCCAATCAATTCTTCAAATTCAGCCACAAAATGGTTCACCAATGAACTTCTAAGTTCCCCAAGTATAGAACCCCTAATGTAAAATTCACACTCCTAGGATAAGCCCTTAATCAACATCACTTTTACTAGATAAAGAGAGGATAAAGGTGAGGATGAAAGTGGTGGTTTTGAAGAAGAGAGTGAGGAGAGAATTTTTGCGTGATTATTCAACACATGGATTATTTCACACTTTTGGAGGGAAAATATGAGGAATGCCAACTAGCCTCAAGTGGCCAGCCACATATCCCATTTATAGAGGGGATGAAAGCTCTTGGATGCTTCCATCACACCCTCTATTCATGTTGGCCAACTTGCTAAGTTATGTGTGCATTTGCATTCCATGTGCCTTTGCATTACAATTAGCTTTTCATTTCATGAGAACATTTACATTTCATCTCATGAAATGAAATGCTAACTAACTTAAATTCAAATGAACTCTTCTATTTGATTTCTATCCAAACCTTGAACTCTCAATTTAATTAAATTAACTCATTAATTTAATTAATTTACCTTAACTTCTTAAGTTAATTAACTTAACTCTCTAAGTTAATTAGTGTTAACTCCTTATGTTAACTTGACTAGTTAATTTTCATATGGAACCAATAAAACTAACTCCTTAATTCAATTAGATTAATTTAACCCCTTAAGTTATTTTGATTGATTTGACACTTAAATTAATCAAGCCAAAAATGAAAAATTAAGATAGTCAATCATTTTCTCTCCAAAAATGCCTAGCATGAATTTTCTAACTTCTTAAAAATTCCTCCTATCAAACAAGAGCCTCCTTAAGCCTTTGTATGTAACTCATTAGGTTCATCCATTCATTAGACATGAAATCACAACTTATTGTGATATTTTAAATATTGAAATATTTACATTAGTTTAAACTCCTTTAAACTAATAACTCTTTCATTAATATCTATTAATTAAAGAATACCCAATCTCCATTGCCAATGTCTAGCAACAAGCTCATGGAGCCCAACTAATTGGATGAATGAATTATATCATGATGAACCATTATAGCTTATGCTTACCATGCAAATACAATCATTCCTTCTATTATCTCCAAAAAGAGGCTTAGGGCAAGATATTTCTCAACTCCATAATAGCCTCAATAACTATATCTCTATGTCCAATGTTTGATCACGCTTTATGACCTCAAGTTTGGAAAATACCTTTTTTAAAATTATCATACTACTTTCACAATGATTTCTTGGAATCAATCATTATGGAATACATAGGAAATACACTCATTCTTCACAATAATAAGTAGATGGATTCCATCTTAGATCTCAAAAACCTCTATGCTTGCATAGGTCATGCCCAATCTCAACCCTATATGAGCCGCTACATGGTCAAGAAAACATTAAAACATAAGGACCTAAAACATAAGGTTACTATGGATTCTCAAGTTCAAAGACAAATTATATGCACTGTCGTAAGCTTAAGAATATGTGACTACCAACATGCCACTATAGCTATCTAGTGAATTCTTTTGCAGGCTTTCAATAAACTTGTTTTCTAACAAAAACCCATTAACATGCATCTATGTCTAATATAGATTGCCCATGAAATGGAGAAATATCCAACCACTTGGAATATGCATTGTTAGTGCAAGTTTATACAAATCTTAGATATCCTATCTCATAAGATTCTATAACTTGAAATACTTCAAAATTGTAACCATCGAGACTGTTTCATGATCACCATCATATGCATGACCAAGTCTCGCAAGCTAGTATAATTTTAAGGCTTCAACCAAATACAAGTGAAGAATAGAAAGCATAAGATAATGACCGCCATTTAATAAGAAAATCTTTCAATCAAGATTGTATCACAAAAGGAGTAGTTTTATGCACCAATGTAATTGGTTATAGAGCACAATTCCAACACCTTTGGGGTCTCTTGAGGAGATGCTATTTTGGTATGCCCTTTAAGGTTTTGCAACAAATATGTTATTTCTATGAAAGATTATTTTGCAGTAAAATAAGAAAAATGTATGGAAGAAGTCGAAATGTTTAAATTAATTCTCAAAATAACATATGTTGCCTTACAAGTTTAGGTGGATTTTATTTATGGAAAATAAAAAGTTGGCCTAAGCTTCATAGTCCCATTGGAGATGATAGTTTAGACTACAAAGAAAGCATGACTCAAAAGTGATAAGCAATCAGTTGCGAGAAAGTTGTTGCGCCAATTTGCCCTTTTTTTGTTCTACATCTTTCTCTTTCTACGTAATACTTTTGTTGAAAAAAAATAAAATAAATATACTATTTAATCATTTTATGAGAATATCTTCTCCCCCGAGTACTAAAGTATAGTTAGTTTCCTATGTCAGTAAAGGTACGCAGCACATTGGTAAGTTATGTTAATTGGACAAGGAAAATGCAAGTCCATTCTTTCTTAATTGTGTGCTAAATGAGCTTTATTGAATTGAAAATCCTTTACTAAAAATTCTTTCAAAGCTAAAGCAAGATAAGAACAAGCCTAAGTTATTGACAAGAACTTAAAATACAGTTATAGGCAAACGTCAAGAGCTAGGTAAGAAGGAAAGGTGTTAATATTTTCTAATTACTTACACCAAAAGGTGTTGGTGGTAGGGACCTTCTTATCTTTATGAGTGAGAAAGGGGCCTTGGGAATCTCATGGTTCAAGAACGAGAGAGAGTGGCTTTTTTTTTCATTCAAATGTACTCTTTAATTATTATGAAATCACTCTTTAATATAACCTAGATGAGAAATCGGAGCACTATTACTATGTCATAGTAGGTAGGTCTACTACTCTTTCTTCTTCAAGGGCTCTTGCTTTCAAGGACAAAAATATGTGATATCTCTGAATCTATGTCTGTCATGCCAACATACAAGATTGTAGCATCAATGCTAGTCCCATTCCCTAGTTACCTACCCAAATCATTCTGCAAGTCATTCTAAAACTTGTATCATATTAGGTACTTTTAACACTAAATGCTTTATAGCTAGTTCATTATCAAAGTAATTGATAGCCTTTACTTTCTTGTTTACCATAGGTATGCGATAACCTAATTGAGAATGATCATAACACACATATATCTTTGAACAGCTAGAATAGACATTGGTTTTGGAGGTTGAACTCAAAACTTCACTAAAAGTAAGGGAAAGAAGTTACATCATATAAAAAGAAAAGAAAAGGACTCCAATCAATGTAACCTCTTACAAAACAATTTCAAGCTTAGTGGTATATCCTTACTTATATAAGCTATTTTAACCTTGGCTTATTGTGCATAAGCTATACTAGCTCAGATTAAATGGATTTAGGTATTTATTTCACATGACAACCTTAAGTCAGTCTTCTATTTTCACCGCCTTCTCGAAAGCATTGAGTTAGTTTAAGGGCCATAGGGTGAAAATGACTAAGCTTAGCTCTCGCTGATTGCTCTTTACATATTCATGATTAGGAATTCAATTCAATAAATAGGACCAACTATAGGAAAGTACTTTTAGATTATCCAGGAAGTAGAAAGAATAATCCGCTTCAATACTAAAAGGAAGAAAGTGTGTCTTTCTTCCTTTAATGGCTACCTCTATCTTTGGATCAAAAGCTTCGTAAAGTTTTCCAAGCTATCAGACTACTGGCACTCCAATTTCAATAGGTTAAGACCTTCTTATCTTTATGCACATACCTATGAAGAGTGTGATACTGCAAAGATCCAAGTAATTTGCAAAATTAAAAGCAAAAATAACTTACAATATCACAACTCAAAGCATATTATTTATGCCTAAATAAAGGGTTTGTGATAAAGAGAAGTCACCTTGAAAGAAAACTTCAAAGGCAACAAGAACATCTTCTACTAGACATCTTCCACATAAGATTGACCTTATTCTTCTCTTGGATCTTTTCCCACACACTAACAATCAATAAGGTCAAAAACTTTTGGTCACTTTATCACTTCCAAAATGACACAAAAATGGCAGTAAAGCTATGAGCAAGTAAGCAAAGCCGCCAGTAAAGGAAATCCACCAAAAACGACTTCAATTAAAGGATCTTATTCACCAACACTTGAGTACACCACTTATTGTGCCTCTAAAGATAATCCACACACCTATGTTCACTCTTAATCCTCACTCAATATGCTAGAATATGGAAGATGAAGGAGAAGGAAAAAAGATGAAAGAACAAAAAAGGATAAAAGATGTGTGGGAGTTGGAAGAGAGAGAAGTAGTTGGAGGGAATCTATGGACGAGGCTTCTATCAACACATAAGCTAACCTCTTCGAGAAGGAAAAATGAGAGCATTGTCTAGCCACTTTGTTGGGAAGAGGAGAAGGTGTATTTGTAATGTGATTAGGACTTGAAAGCTTCCATCACACTCTCCTCGTATTGCCAACTTGTATGCCCAACTCATTATTTTAAAATAGACTCTTCCATTTTAATTTTAATTTTTTCTCCAAAATTAGATTCTCTTGCTAATTAAATTAACATTTACTTAACTCTTTAAGTTAATTAAATCGACTTAACTCTTTAAATTGACTAGACCAATTAAATTAACTTTTTAATATAATTAGTTTAATTTAACTCTTAAATTAATTTGATTAATTTAACACTTAAATTAATCAAGCAATTGTGACCAATTCTTTATTAGTCAACTTGGTCTCTCTTCCAAACTTGACCAATCTAATTATCTAACTCCTTAGATAATATTTCCAATCTAATTAGAGTGTTCTAAGCTTTTTTGTGTGTCCCTTTAGGTTCACCAATTAATTAGACAAGGTTTGACAACTCTTTGTGATTTATTGAATATCGAATATTATTAGTTTAAACTCTTTTAGACTAACCACTCCATCAAATAGAGAGTTTGAACCAATCACTCCATCAATTAGCCTCTATTAATGGAATAGTACACAATCTCCATATTCGATGTCTAGTGCAAGCCTACAAAGCCTAACTAACTAGACAAATTAATTTGAGGATGAACTATTACCGCTTACGATTGTCATGCAAATACGATTCTTCCATTTTCTTTCTCTTGAAAAAGGTCTAGAGCAAGATTTTTGACGATTCCCTAATAACCTTGAGGACTATGTATCCATTCTTGATGTTCATTTTCCCATTATAACCTCAACTTTGGAAAATTCCTCTTTCAAATTGTCATATTACCTTGTGCATGAATTTCTTGGAATCGACCATCTTAGAATACCTAGAAAATCAACTCATTCTTCATAGACAGGCAAAACGAATTCCATCTTAAAGCTCACCAACTTCCATACTTAGGTAGCTTATTCCCTACCTTGAAGGAATGAATAGGATTGGGATCCAAAATATAAAACCAAAAATGGGTAAAATATAACCAAACTACTCCATCCTAAGGATCATATTCATGCTCAAAATAAAGATTAAGATGTAGAAATTAGCTTTGTGGTCCAACACAAAGGGAGGGAGAAGATGACTCTGATAAACACTTCAATGAATGATCTACATGTAGCAAAAGATGCCAACAATTGGACCCCTTCCCAAGCTCCAAAAATTAGAAAATTTGGTAGGCTAGTCTACACAAATCCAATGAGTTGTTCCCAAAAATTTGCTCCAATCAGAAACTCGTTGGTCCCCCAAACCTACTCCCAAAATTGGTGCAAAACAATTGGAATTCTATATCCTCCAAGTATAGGACCTCTAATGGCAAAGTTCACACACCTTAGGTAAGTAGTAAATCAACCTAACTTGTGCAAGAATAAGTGAAGAAGAAGGCGATAAGAGGTGTTTTGGAGGTGAGAAGGAGAGGAGAAAATTTTGTATGAACCTTCAATACATGAATATTACACTTTTTAAGGGAAATGAAAAATGTGCCAACTATCTCTATTGGTGGCTGGCCAAGTGGCTATTTATAGAGGAGAGAGGATGCAAGTTGGGATCACACCTCGAATACTAGTTGGCCAACTTGCCAACTTGTATGTGAATTTGAATTTCACATGCATTTGTATTTAATTAACATTTACATTTCATCTTATGAAATGAAATGCTAATTAACTCTAATTTAAATTCAAATGGACTCTTCCATTTAATTTCCCTCCAAAATCCATATTCTCATTTTAATTAAATTAACTCTCTAATTTAATTTATTTAACTTAACTCCTAAGTCAATTAACTTAACTCTTTAATTTAATTAATGGTTACTTAACTCCTTAAGTTAGCTTGACTAATTAATTGTTATATGGCACCAATTAAATTAACTTTTTTATTTTAATTGGCCTAATTTAACTTCTTAAATTATTTTGATTAATTCAACACTTAAATTAATCAATCCAAGATGACCAATTAAATAATAAGCCATACCTCTCTCTAAACGCCAAAGCCTGAATTTCTAACTCTTTAGAAAATTCCTCCTATCAAATAAGATCTTTCTATAGGATTTTGGTGTGGCCCATTAGATTCATCCATTCATTATATATGGGCTCACAACTTATTGTGATATTTTGAATATCGAAATATTCACATTAACTTATACTACTTTAAACTAATAACCCTTTCAATTGATCTCTATTAATCGAAGAGTACCCAATCTCCATGGTTAATATCTAGCAACAAGCCCATGGAGCCCAACTAATTGGATGAATAAATTATGTCTTGATAAACCATTATGGCTTATGCTTATCATGCAAATACAGTCCTTCCATCTTGTATCTCCCTAAAGAGGTTAATCGCAAAATATTTGTTAGCTCCCTAATAGCCTCAATAACTATGTCTCTACATCGAATGTTTGATTTCCCTTTATAGCCTCAATTTTGGAAAACTCCTTTTTCAAGTTGTCATATTATCTTGCACAAGAATTTCTTGGAATCAATTATTATAGAATATATAAAAAATGCACTTGTCCTTCACAATATTGAGGAGATGGATCCCATCTTGGATCTCACAAACCTCCATGCTTAAGTAGCTCATGCCTAATCTTAGCCCCAAATGACCTACTACGTGGTCGGAGAAGACTTAAAGCATAAGGACCTAAACATAAGGTTACCATGGATCCTAATGTCCAAAGACTAATTATATGCATTATCATAAGCTAGAGAACTTACTAATACCGCTTTGCTACTACAGCTATCTAGTGGATTCTTCGAGCTTTAGTGAAGTTTTTCTCTAACAAGACCTACTAATATGCATCTTTGTCTCACATAGATTGCTCATGAAATGGAGCAATATCTAACCTCTTAGACTATACATTGTTAGTGCAAGTCTATTCGAATCTTAGATATCTCATCTCTCAAGAATCTATAACTTGGAATATTTAAAATCATGACCATAGATACTTATTTTATGATCACCATCATATATATGACCAAGTCCCATAGTCTTGTATGATTTTGGGGCTTCAACCAAATGCAAGTGAACTCAAAGCTAGTTGGATAGAGTAGATAATTTCTTTGTTAGGTTAGTTAAATAATAAGCTTAAGATGAAGATGGTCATTTAATAAGAATATTATTCAATCAAGACTGTATCACAAGTGAAATAATATTACATGCTAATTGGCATGGGGTACTATTCCTAAGCTTTCAGCGACCTACCTAAGCTAAAGAATATTCCACTATCAACATGTCACTTTAGCAACATTCTGGTTTCTCTAAGTGAGACTTCAATGAACTTGTTCTTTAACAAGCACCCACTAATATGCATCCATGTCTAACATAGATTTTCCATGAAATGAGGCAATATCCAACTCATTGGAGTATGCAATATTAGTGCAGGTATATCCAAATTTTAGATGCCCCATTTCATAAGATTCCATAACTTGGAATGTTTAAAATCATGACCATAGATAGTTGATTCCTGATCACCATCATATGCATGACCAAGTCCCATAGTCTTGCATGATTTAAGAACCTTAACTAAATAGATGTGAAGAAAATCATAAAAGCATAAGATTAAGATAGCTATTATATTGAATATCATTCAATCAAGACTACTACATGGAGTAGTTATACAAGCAAATCTAATTAGCTTGTGAGGCACTATCCCTATAATCTTCCACTTACCCTAAAGCAATTCCTCTTAACCTTTAATCCCATCTTCTCAAAACATTTTTCAAAGACCTTTTGCATTCGGGGTTCTGTCAGTGGATTTGCTATATTCTCTTCCAATGCAACTTTTTCTACTTGGATGTTGCCTCTATCAATGATCTATCAAATCAAGTAACAACACCTTAAAATATGCTTAGATCGCTAATGAGATCTCGTTTCCTTTACTTGTGTAATGACTCCATTGTTGTCACAATAAACAACTACTAGCTCTTGCATACTATGCACTCCACCCAACTCTTAGATAAAGTTTTTCATCCAAAAACCTTCCTTTGCAATGTTCGATGTTGCAATGTATTCTACCTCAATGGTCAAGTCAATCATAATGCTTTGTTCGGAACTCTTCCAACTCACCACGATGCCATTAAGGAAATATATAAATGAAAAAGTAGATTTGAGGTCATCTTTATCAAATTGGAAACTAGAATTAGAGAACCCTCCAAGTTTCAACTCTCTATTACCATATACTAGAAATAAATCCTTAGTTCTTCTTAGGTACTTAAGGACTATTTTTACTACTTTTCAGTAACTCTCACCCAAATTAGATCGTAACATTTAGAGCATGAGCTACATCTAGTCTCGTACATTAAATGGCATAGATTATGCTTCCAATGGCATATGTATAAGGTATATAGGACATTTTTTTCTCTCTTCCTTAATCGTAGAGGCCATAGACTTGGAGAGATGAAACTATGTCCTATTGGGAGGTATTCTCTCTTGGATTTCTCCATACTAAACCTCTTCAATATCTTGTCAACATATGTTGATTAGAAGATCCCCAATATCCTTTTTGATCTATCTCTATAGATCTATATTCTCAATATGAATCATGCATCTCCCAAATCCTTCATAGAGAATTGTGAAGATATCTATACTTTAGTACACTTTAACATTTTTTGCTCATTTCCACTGAGAATATGTCATTGATATAAAGCACAATAAACTGTATTGAATTCCTATTAGCATTTTTGTTCACACATGGTTCATACACATTTTCAATGAAACCCAATGATTTGACCGTCTCATCAAAATATATGTTCTAAGTTCAGGATGCTTGATTTAGTACATAAATGTTCCTTTCAAGTTCGCAAAACTTTTGCTCACTCCCTTTGGATGTAAAACATTGTGGTTGCTCTATTTAGATTTCATTATCAATGTTTACATTGAGAAAGGCAGTTTTAACATCTATTTACTAAATTTCATAATTGTGGTAAGCAACTATGGTAAGTATAATCCTTATGGACTTAGGCATAGTGAACGGTGGGAAGGTTTTCTCAAAGTTAATAACAAGTCTTTGAGTATAACCTTTTTCCAGTAGTCTAGCCTTAAAGGTCATAACCTCTCTATTGACTTTAAGCTTATGCTTAGAGATATGCTTACAACCTATGACTACAATATCCTCTAGTGGATCTACTAAAGTTTATACTTTGTTGGAGTGCATGGAGTCTATTTCAAATTTCATGGCTTTAAATAAATTACCCAAGTCTATGTATGATATAGCTTTTTCATAGGTCATTGGATCACTATCGATTTACCCTATCTCATGAAGAAATTCAAACCTTTCAAATTATTTCTTGATTTTATCTTTCCTTCTAGAAAGTTGTGTGATAGGCTTGAGATGCTCTTATGTTTCTATTGCTTGTGGGATATTATGATTATTTTGAACTTCATCAAGTTCAACAACATCATTTATATCTAATAGGAACTCCTTTTCTAAAAGAGTTGCATTCCTTGACACAAATACCACTTGTTCTAAGCAATCATAGAAGTAATAAGCTAAAGCCTATTTTGAGTATACCATGAACTTGCACAAGATAGATCTCGTACCTAACTTGTCTCCCACTAAAGTCTTGACATAGGTGAGATACCCCCAAACTCTCAAATAAAAGTAAAAAGGTGCTTTGCAAAACCACACTCATACGGTGTTTTTGGCACCTACTTTAAGGGTTCTACATTTAGTATCCTCGCCACTATCTCTAGGGTGCATCCCCAATAATAGATAGGAACATAGGTGAAGCTCATCATGGATGTACCATGTTTAACAATGTACGATTTCTTCTCTAGACTATTCCATTATATTGAGGTGTGCCATGTGGAGTTCATTGTAAGAGAATCCTATTCTCTCTTAGATAACCTGAGAATTTGGTGCTTAAGTGTTCAATTTCTTGATCAGATGAAAGAGTTTTAATATTAAGTCCTATTGATTTTCTAATTCATTCCTATACTCTTTAAACTTTTCAAAAGCTTCAAACTTGGTACTTCAAAAGATACACATGTTTGAACTGAGTGAAATTATTGATGAAGGTAATGAAGTAGGAATAGCCTCCTCTTACAATAACTCTTAGTAGACCACATATATCCATGTGGATCAAATTCAAAGGACTAGTAGATCGCTCCATTCATAAGCTTTGATCATCTTTTCTTCTAAACAAGACTCACCAGTAAATAGATCCTCTAATCTAATAACATTTAGTAATTTGAGGGCTAATAACTTATTCATCCTATTCTTGAAAATATATCCAAATCTAGCATGCCAAAAGTATGCATTTTCTTGGTTATCTAATTTTCTTTTGTTCTTTTGTTGAATATGTATAAACGATGACTAGGAATCTAGAATGTACAATCTATTACTCAATGTACCAATAGCAACCAAAGAATCATTCTTCATTGCTTTTAATTTCCTATTTGAGGTCGAAAAATCACATCTTTCACTGTTTAAAATAGGAATTGCAATAATGTTTTCAACAAGGTTTTGGTACATAAAAATAAGGATCAAGTACAATAGTAGAATTTCCTAAGTCTAACTTATACTTCTTCTTTCATCCCCTATAATGAATTACAAATGGGAGAGCCATATAGAGTATTAAATACCTATGAGAAATAATTGGTAGTTAAGTACATTTCAATAAAGAATATACCCTTCCCAAAGGTTGCAAGATACTCCTTGCAATTTCACTTTTAATGGCCCAACTCGCCACAATAGAAACAAGTGGCATACTTTTTGCCCTCTTTTATCTTCTTAACCCTACCAAACACCTTTAATAGTTGTTTTCTCTTCAAAGAATAACTTTTCTTCTTCTTACCCCCTTTTTTCTTGTCTTTTGGGCCTTTTGATTGGGAGAAGGAAACAATCATTAGAGGCCTATCTTTCTTTATTGTGGCCTCCGCCATTACCAAATGTTCACCAATTAGTTGATTATGACTTCTTGCTTCGATGTATTAAAGTTCATCACAAATTGGTCAAATGAACTCCACAATGATTGTAGGATGAAATCCATATAGAGGTCATCATTCATGACTACTTCCAAAATAGCAAGCTTTTCAATAAGCCCAATTATCTTAAAGCCATAATCACAGACACTGGACCCCTCAACCATCCTAGTCCTAAAGCTCTTTCGATAGCATGTATTATTCATGCCTTATTTTCACATCATATAGCTCTTATAGGTGCAAACAAATCTCGACAATACCGTTTATGTTTTCATGGGACTTTTGGAGCTCATTGGATATGGATGTCATAATGAAGCAATGGGTTTAGAAGTCATCCTCTACCCATTTTGTGAACATTTCACATGCCTCTTAATTGGCATCATCATTGAGGGTATTCGGTGGACTTTAAGTCAAAACATATGTCTTTTTCTTGGAGTGAAAAATAATATTGAGGTTTCTAAGCTAATCATGATAGTTTAGCCCAATTAATTTATTGGTTTCCAAAATGATGCTTAATGAATTTTTAGCCATTCTTGAGATTTCATAAATCTACATAAGCAAAGAAAAGAATATAAGCAATTGATTGAATTTTGATATTGCAAACATGATTATGGTCTTTCAAGCATGTTTTGCTCCCATTATTTTATCAAATTCACAACCCTCTTAAGAGATTCGGGAAATCATATTTTCTAGTAAGAATCAAGGTCCAAAGGCATCACTTATGGATCCACGACTCATGAGGCATCCACTCATGATCTTAAGGTAGGTAACTTTTACCAATTACATCTCTATGCGACCTTTGATGTATTTTGCCTCACGTTTCATATAGACCCATAACTCGAGCGATATTTATACTACTAAGTGTTATGTTGGACCAACCAATCAATATTTAATTGTAAATTCAATTATAATCATTCCACATCTTGTGAGATAATGTCACAACAAATTTAAATTAAAGTGCATCTTATACTAAGATAGTGATCATAGCTTTCCACCAATCATGTGTCCCATGACTCATGAGCTGACACATGATTCTGGCCATATCTCATGTCACTTATCTATTAGTAAAAGCCATGAATTATTAAACATAATTTAATTTTATCCATTTTGACTTAATATTGTTTGAACATAGACTCTTCTAAGTGAGGAATTTGATTGCTTGGAAGATCTCATCATTTTTATCTTTACTTATTTAGGTTCTCTACCTTAAACATGCATCTCCATACATCAATAGGATAAAGAAAGCACAAATAAAACCTAGCTTGCATCTAAAATTGGGAAGAACATGAGCCTTAACCAAGTAGTGCACTTAGAGCTATAGATGCACTACTTACTTAATATATGTAGGTTGATTAAATTACTAGAACATATTTATTACATGAATATATCCCACATGTTCATAGGTCTTCAAGCTTTATTGATTCTCTTGGCCTCCTTTGCCTCTTTGCAACAATTTACAAGAATAAAGAAAACCTCACCATCTAAGAGTTCTACTCTCATAACATTTACAAGGTAGAAAATCAAGAGCCGGGAAACCTATTTAATACAGCACATTCAATCAACATTGAAGTTTAATCAAACCGAATTAAAGGTTCATATTCATACCCATACATCCGTCGTCCATTAAAAAATTAAATGACCAATAGCTAGAATTGACATTCAATTGATCAATTAAAAGTTTATCACTTAAACAATTAACTTTAGAGGCAAAATTAAGCATAATACTAATGCATCCCAATTTTGCACAAACTTGCAAAGCAACTTAAATTTGATTTTAAAATCATGAAAAAAATGTCCAACATTACTTCGAGTACTTCCACAACACTTGTGCATCAAAATTATATGAAATAATCAAGTTTAAGAGAGCAAAAACACACAAAAAGGTAAACCAGTCAAGCCTAGGCAGCCTTGGGCTGGCTTGCTGCCTAGCCGACTACCTAGGAGCATGGCAAGTGTGAGCACAGCACCCCTACATTAGCATCAGGGACTGGCTAGCCGGTTGGGGCTTTGCCACAAGGCAGCTAGGCCACCATTTTGCACCATATTTTTCTCTTTTTGCCCCATATTTTTCTCTTTTTGCCTTCTTCAACCTCATGGACACTTCCATAATCTCATTCCATACATATTTTGATAAATGTTTAGAATATAAACACCTTTTAAACTGGAAATGAAAATTCTCAAAGTGCTTCAAAAATCTAATCTAAAGAAGAATCACTATTCTTCAGAAAAAACTCCAATTAACTGCAATCTACTTGCATTCAAATATTGTTAAAACATTTTTAAGCAATAATCAGCATGCTAAATTAATATTTAACATCATATAATGCTAAATGTTAATTTAGCATTATAGAATTTGAATTAAAAATCATGCCAACACAAGTAAATCACATTTTAGCATATATTGACATATTTTAACTCAACACATATATAGTCACATACATGAACCCCAAAGCCTTAAATACATCAATTAATTTAAGAATTTGGATTTTTGAATTAATTCATCACATGAATCAATTCATCAAATCCTAAGTAAGGCACAAAATGGCTCTGATACCACTTGAAGAGTGTGATATTGCAAGGATACAAATAATTTGCCAACTTAAAAGCAAAAATAACTTACAATATCTCAACTCAAAGGATCTTGTTTATGCCTAAATAAATAATTTGTGATCAAGATAGGTCACCTTGAAAGAAAACTTAGAAGGCAACAAAAAGATTTTCCACTAGAACAACT
The DNA here is from genome assembly GCA_014898725.1 of Jacaranda copaia. Taxonomy (NCBI): domain Eukaryota; kingdom Viridiplantae; phylum Streptophyta; class Magnoliopsida; order Lamiales; family Bignoniaceae; genus Jacaranda; species Jacaranda copaia. The sequence goes on along the minus strand of JACGDI010003775.1, from coordinate 173,682 downwards.
TCTATGCAAGATCTACCTCCTTTTTCTCTTGGATCTTCTCCTCCACACCAAAAATCAAAAAGGTCACCAAATATTTCTCACATTATCACCTTCAAAATGACACAAAACTGACAGCAAAACCATGAGCAAGTCACCAAAGCTACCAGTCAGGGAGATTCTCCAAAAACATCTTTAGTTAAAGATTCTTATTCACTAACACTTAAGCGCACCACTTGTTGTGCCTCTAAAGTTAATCCACACACCCAAATTCTCACTTAATCCTCATTCAATATGCTAGAATATGGATGAGGAAGGAGGATGAAGAAAGAAGAAAGGATAAAAAGCGTGAGGGAATTGGAAGAGAAAGAAAGTGGTTGGAGGGAATCTAGGGAAGATGTTTTTTCTCAACACATCAATTAACCTCTTTGGGAGGGAAAAATGAGAGCATTGGCTAGCCACTGTGTGGGAGGGAAGGTGTATTTGTATTGTGATTAGAAAGCTCATGGGAGCTTCCATCACACTTTCCTTGCATTGTCAAATTGCACACCCACTTAAATGCATAGTTGGATTTTAATTTCTAAAATTAAAATGCCAACTCATTATTTTAAAATTGAATCTTCCATTTTAATTTTAGTTTTTTTTTTCAAAATTAGATTCTCTTGATAATTAAATTAATATTAAATTAATTAGATTAACTTAACTCTTTAAGTTAATTAAATCAACTTAACTTTTAAATTGGCTTGACTAATTAAATTGTCACATAGAGTCAATTAAATTAACTCCTTAATTTAATTAGTTTAATTTAACTCTCTAAATTAATTTAATTAATTTAACACTTAAATTAATCAAACCATTGTGAATAATTCTTAATTAGTCAACTTGGTCTCTCTTCCAAACTAAACCACTATAATAATCTAACTCCTTAGATAATTTCTCCAATCTAATTAGAATACTCTAGGATTTTGTATGTGACTTTTTAGGTTCACCAATTAATTAGACATGGGCTCACAACTTTGTGATTTATTGCATATTGAATATTCCGATTAGTTTAAACTCTTTTAAACTAATCACTCTATCAATTAATCTCAATTAATTGAAGAGTACCCAATCTCCATAGTTGATGCCTAGCACAAGCCTATACAACCCAACTAATTGGATGAATTAATTTGAGGGTGAACCATTAATGCTTATTATTACCATGCAAATATCGTAATTTCATTTTTTATCTCCCGAAAGAGGCTTAAGGCTGGATATTTATCGATTCCCTAATAGCCTTGATGAGTATGTAGCTATTCTTGATGTTCAATTCCCATTATGACCTCAGCTTTGGAAAACTGTGTTTTCAAATTATCATATTACCTTGCGCAGGATTTCTTAAAATACATAGGAGATCAACCTATTCTTTATTGATAGGTGAAACGAATCCCATCTTAGAACTCACCAACCTCCATACTTTGGTAGCTTGTGCACAACCTAAGCCCTAGGTGGCCCACTACATAATCAGAGCAAAATCAAAGCATAAAAACCTAAATATAAGGTTACTGTGGAATCTCAAACCAAAGAACTAATTATATGCACTACTGTAAACTAGAGAATTTTCTATTACCAATGTGTCACTTTAGCTACCTTGTTGTTTCTCTAAGAGAGTCTTTAGTGAACCTGTGCTCTAACAAGCACTTATTAACATGCATCTATGTCTAACGTAGATTGCCCATGAAATGAGGCAATATCCAACTCTTTATGCTTTGTTAGTATAAATCTATCCAAATTTTAGATACCATATCTTGTAAGATTCTATGACTTGGAATATTTAAAATCATGATCACCATCATATATGTTACCATGTCCCATAGTCTTGCATAATTGAAAGGCTCTAACCAAATACATGTGAAGAAAATCATAGACACATAACATAAAGATGACCATCTTATTAAATATCATTCAATAAAAACTATTACATGAAGTAGTTACACATGCCAATTTAATTGGCTTGTGGGGCACTATTCCAATAACCTATCTAAGGCATTTTCTCTACATTATGTGACTAAATTCAACATGTCTAGGACATAATTTTCTTATATGTGAGTGTGGAAAGCCTTATCAAGAACAATCTTTACCCTTAGGCCTAAATGTAGTCATCATCTATCATGTGCAAATAAGTCTCCTAATTAGCTTATTGAGGCCATCTTCAGCTTATAGCTAATAGAACATCACTTAAACTACAATCCACAATAGTTTTTAAACTTTGTAGCTCTTTAATAAAGGTAAGTCGACTAAGCTTTAAGCCACTAAACAAGTATTTTGAATCAATATTTGTTATCTATCTATAAGCATGTCTAAATAAGCCTACTTAGCCTACCTCAACTTGCTCACAAATGCCTTTCTTACTAGGTTGAGAGTACTGAAAAAGAAATTAGCTCTAATAGCTCTATTTGACAACATTCTTGAAGTGAAGTAGAAACTAGTAATAAGACCCGACACTCTTTCCTATAAGAGCTTTTTCCAAGTTAAAAGTTCTCTAGACTAGTCATAGGTTGTTGTAATTGCAATTATAAGCTAGTAATAGCTTTTATCTACTCTTTTTCTGACTTTAATAGGGCATCCAAAACCAAGGTAATAAAAGTCTCAACCGAAGTGAAAAAGATGAGCATTACCTACAATCTTGATTACCCTATTTTTCAAATCTATTGGCATGAAACCATGAGTTTCAACTTACCTATTCAAATTAAAAGAAGGACATCACTTATGATAAGTTAGAGTTGAACTCTTGATTCTATTTTTTAACCAACCCATACTTAACCCATCACCTTTATTGAAAAGAATGTAGTATATACAAGCCATCCGCATATGAAGGCTCTCTACATAACTAACTACATAGATGAATTTAAAAGTTATTGGAAACTAAACCTAAACATGTAATAAAACCTAGACTACTGAATTGAAATAAACAAACTTCTTCCAATGGTGACTTTGTTGTGCCTCAAGGGGCATTTATTAAAGTTAAAAGCAAACCTTATTTCAAAAATGTTAGCTGAGTTGTTGGCATCTTCTTTTTTGAGCAATCTTCCAACTATGATCCTATATTCATTTGTCTTCTTTCCTCAAAAGGTTGCTTTCTATAGGCGAAGTTCAACAATACTAGTTTCTAAAACTAAGCCTTTATCTTTATCGTCTAAGGTTTCAATCTTTTCAAAATATTGGTGTATATTATCTAGTCATACATTGGGGGTCAATTGCTTCTCCTATCATTCTAGAAGTAAGGAACATTATCCTCATATGGCAAGTTGGGATAATTTCTCAAAAAAGGTTCAAAATGGATATGTCAAGAATGATGTTGTAAGCAAAAAAGGCCTTGATTGCAAGAAACATCACCATTTTTTTTAGCCTCTAAGGGTGAGTTCCTAAGAAAAATAGGAAAGAAATTTCTCAAGTTCTTCTATGGTCTCATAGGTGATTCCTACCAAGGGGGTATCAACCTTTTGTAGTTGGACATTATCTATGCCTAGTTGTAGGAAGCATAATGTAAGATTATAACAATTGAGCTCCCGCTATTCACCAAGATCTTCTTTACCTAAACGTTGATGGTGGAGATTGAGATCATGAGTATATTAATATGCTTACCCCTTCTTACCTCCATATCATTTTCTCCAAAGATAATGCTAGAAAGTGAAGAGTGCACTTCATGCACACCAAGAGTTGGTTCTAAAGCATGGGCCTATACTAGTCTTGTTGTCCTTGCAAGTGACTTCTACGTGTGAAAGGAATTGCCTCCTATAGAGATAATGCCGACAGTGAGGAAATTGTCAATCTCCTATTAGTATTGTCTTTTTAAGAGTCTGACTATTCCTAGGTGAACACTAATACTCTCCATTATTTTTTAGTCAGAATTACTCTTAAGACTATCATACATCTAGGCCATAAACTCTTTCAAGTATCTTTGCTAGATCAACTTCTCACTTTTATCCATTAGGTTATGGCACTCTTTAGTTGTATGTCTCTTATCAGGGTGGAAGCAACACCACTTCTGTCTCTTAGTTCTTTTTGCCATCTTTGAGGTGTGCTAGACTAAAACCTTATTGTTCAACAACTTATATCTCTGCCCTTGAAGCATTATGGATTTAGTGTACCTAGAGAACAATTTAGGAAGGCTTCCTTTACCTTTTTGTTTGTGTTAATTCCTTTCCCTAGTGCCTTAAAATTTTTGGTGTCTACCAAAGCCATTCCTCAATCCAAATATATGTTTGTGCTCAGACCATGAGCTCTTCAAAGTAGCAGTTGCTTCCCTGCTATAAATTCTCTGACTTTCCACTTGGATGAATAAGTTAATATACTTTTTCAACCATTCTTAGGTCCTTTTGCTTGATAGTGGATAGGTATGCCATCGTTTTAGGGTATTTGCAATTGTTGGAAAAGTTGTAGAGAAAATACTACACCCAATTGCTCCCATAAAGTGATCGACCTAGCAGGCATATGATTAAACCATGTCAAGACGCGTTTGGTTAGCATTTCTATAACATATTGTATTATACAACTTTGCTAAAGTCATAAAGCTTCATTTGGGCTAAAAAGATATCCAGATGCTCCTTATGGTTGCTTACACCATCAAAATTTGAGAGATTCACAACCTCTATGTTGTAAGAGAGTAACTTCACCAAGATAGTGTACACCAAGAGTTACAAATGGGGAGAGCTTCAAATAACGGGAGATACTCACTCTATGTTTCCCTCATGCATAAAGAGATAGTGGAGTGACTAAATGCTCCAACTACAGTGGGCAATTGCTAAGATTGGTCAACTCTAGGGAGGACTACACATCCAATTGTAGAGATAGCAAGGGGCTATACTTTGTTCCTCATTCTCCATCTATTCTATTTGGTTCTCTTTGAAGATAATGATGTTTCCTAGTTTTAATGAAAGGACGTGGATGATATTATAGAAAAATGGATTTGAGATACTTCTATAATTTAGTAAAATATTAAGACGTCTACTCTAGGAACACTCCTAGAACACACTCAAGTTGAAAATTAATGCATTTTTAGCTTAGAAGTTGATTTTCATATTGTGTTAAGTCCTTGGTGGGCTTAGGCCCACTTAGGTTAGGAAGGTTAAGGAGCCCCTCTTCAATGATCTTAATTTGGTGGACTCAATGGTCTCTTTTCTTATCTAATTTTTTTGGCCTCTTATTAAGTTTTTTATTTTGTGTCCTTAGAGTTTTAATTTGGAATATCAATTACCTAAGCCTACTTTTTATGCTCTATAAATTCTTTCAATCTTATCCTAGGAGTCTCATAACTACCAAATTTTATTATATGTTGAGGCCTACAATGAACACTAATTCCAAATAACCCAATTATTTAATTGACTCCTAAATTAATTAACACACAAGCCTAATTAGTTAATTTGTCCAATGAATTACTTCTTAATCAAGGGTAGCTATATTAAATGGGCTCAATTAAAAAAATAATAAGCTCTTCATTTAATTAGAGCAATTTAACTCTTTAAATTGATCAAACATTAAATTGAACTCCCAAGCCCAAATTAATTAATCCAATTGATTAATCAATTTCTATCTAGACTAGTCTCGTATCATGGATCAATTAAATAATTTTTTGATTTAATTAAATTAATTTAACTCCTTAAATTGATTATGTCTGCTATTGAATTAATTCATAATTAATTCTCTAACTATTGAAGTCCTCACAAGTGATATAGATTTCATTGACTTTTGCATGCTACACATGAAATTCATCGATTAACTAATCATGGGTCAACAACTCCTTGAATTTAATTTAAGAACAATTTATAAAATTAACTATATTAATTTTATTTATTTAACAACTCTTGAATAAAACTCCTTTAATTCAAAAGTCCTTAGTCTCCATGTTTAATGGCTAACAAGTCCATGGACCACAATCGATAGATAAAGAACATGTATAAACCTTTTCATGTATAAGCACCATACAAATATGATCTTTCCACTATCTTATCTCCCGATTGAGACTTAGGATTCAAATATCATATCAATCAACCTTAGAGTCTCAATAACTATGCATGTATTCCTTATGAATTGGCTTGCTTGTGACCTTCTTAAAACTCTTCATACATGTCATACTATCTAGTGCATCCTTTATTGGTTCTAATATACCTCTATATTTTAGGTGATTATACCCAATACAAAATCCATGTGACCTACTATATGGTCTACAAAATATTAAACTATATGTAGCAATGTACAATATTACAGTGAAACCTCAAACCCAAGTACTAAATACGTGCATTATTAAGCAAAAAGAATTTCCTCATCAATTTGCAATACATGGTCTCATATGAAACTTTTAATGATATCCTTCAATGATTTGTTCTCTAACAAACAACCACTCCTTTATATTGTTATTTCTATAATTGGTCACTCAAGAAATAAGGTATCATCCAAACTTTAAAAACTGTATCACTTGTACAAGATCAAAAACCTTGGGTACGATGTCTAATATGACGTATAAAGCTTTTTATGGATATAAGTTTTCAAGTACTATATGGTATCTGAACATGTTTTGTCGATATAGTCCAAATAATCTACAAAACTTGTTACTCTTAGAAGTGTATAAGTAATACTTGTGTGTGCATAAAAAAATTAAGAAAAAAATTATTCAGGACTTAACAAGGAAAATAAAAGTCATACCTTCATGAGTATCCACTTTTTTGGGATTTTACCTTATCTAATCTTGCACCACATTACATTTTCTTAGAGATTTTATCCTAATTCACTTTTTATATTTTATGCCTCTTATCTCTATTTTGGATTTTTAGAATGATTCCATATTAAGGCTCACAAGATTCACTTAAGGTTTTCTTCAACAACCAAGCTGAGCAAACCTAATTCCTAGGTGGCTAAGTTGTGTATAGCTTGATAATAGACAGATCAGCAATGCCCATCACCCATTAAGTCAAGCCACAACATAGTCATATCAAGCTAACTTATTAATAAAATGAGCTTACATTTGTTCTGGTTAGCTCAACCCTATCGATGCTACTTTTGAATGTCATGACAATTTTTCCCAGGCATAATGACTATGATAGTATCACCACTTCTCCCCACTTCAAGGGAATTTTAGCAGTTGAGGAAGTTTTTTAAATTTGCAATTAATATGTTCCTTTTCGACATCCCCCTTGGAGACAAACATCCTTATTTGTTGTGCCTTCTTAACAATGTCGATGACATCTACATCATCCAATATGCCATGTGTATGCTTCAAATTCTTCCAATCTTGTCCATAAATGAAATTTCAATTTAGTGCCCTATGCATTTTTTCCTCGCACTTTCTCATTACTACTTAACACCCCCTGTAAGTGCAAATTTCTTTTTCTACAAAAACTAAATTACAAGAAAAGAAACATCGTATAATTAAAATAAAATTGTAACTTATAAATTGTGAATCAAATCTCTAATCTAATGATCTTGAAATTTGATGCGCTCCATAAAGAATGCCTTGAATACTGTGGATCTTCTTAAATTTCATTTGAAATAATGCCAATTCAAGGGCTTTGTATCTTAATCTCAAATCAATTGCTAAATATTTATGAGCTCCACAAAGAACGCCTTGAACATTGAGGATCTCCTTAAATTTGATTTAAAGAAAATAATGCTAATTTGAGGCCTTCACACCATAATCTCGAATCAAATACCAAAATGCAGGAGCACTACAAAGAACACCTTGAATTCCATAGATCTCCTTCAATTTTCCTGAGAGAATTATTGGAATTATTCAATTCTCTTACTTGTTGGGATTTGTATTGTGTGTGGAATGAGTTTTAATCTCCCCTTTTACATAGATGTTTGATGAGAGACTTCTAGATTGACTTGAATTTTTTTTATGGTTATCTCTTCAATAAAATAGTATCAAATATTAAGAGATAATATTAAATATCTTTGATTTGACAATATCAAACATCAAAAGATAATGTCAAATATCTTTAATTTGATTGGTCCATAGACATAGATACTTCATCTTTACACTTGTCAATATTTTATTTCCACATAAAATAAATACTAGAGTATTAATTAAAATTAACTATTTATCTTTTGGAATTCCAAGAAATAAATAAAAATTTTAAATTAATATCTAGCATATCATTTTATATGTATCACTTCTCTATTGGCTAAAATTAATACGTTTACAAATGCCCTCACTTCAAGGCTTGGTGAAAAATGTTCCAATCATCCATGAAAGAGGCAAGGCTTCAAATATTTGAGAATTTATTTTTTCTTTTCTTTAATATTTTCATATACGTCTATAGCAAAAATATCCTCCAAGCATTCCTCAAACTATACTACCATTAAGAATTATCATCTCTTTGTGGGATCTTTATAAACTTTTTGGATTGCCAGCACATGGAGATTTTATAATGAAGTCCTATCTACTTGCATACCTAATAAAGGGATTAAATCACAACATAGTTCAAAATAAACATCCTTTAGAGGGGGGTACCATACACAGTTTACACTCATGTGGGCCAAGAGTACATACAGCTTAGGCTCGTGCATCAAGGAGAATATTTAAGTTGAATAGATATTCTATACTTGTGTCAAGAACTCTGTTAGAGTTTGATTTAGTACACAGTTTATACTTTTATCAAGGAGTGCACGTACAAACTTTAACTTGAAGATTTTAGATAGTTTATGCTTGTATAAGCTCTTATCAAGAAGCACTTAGAATTTTGAGACTTGAGTCTTGGATTTGAGGAATTGGAGACTTGAGCTTTGAATTTGGAGACTTGGAGACTTGAGTCTTGATTTTGGAGACTTGGAGACTTGAGTCTTGATTTGAGAAGTTGGAGACTTGATTCTTGAACTTGGAGACTTCCAAACTTGAGCTTATATTTGAATACTTGGAGACTTAAGTCATAGATTTAGAGACTTAAGCTTTAACTTAAAGGCTTGGACACTTGAGTTTTGGATTTACAGACTTGAAGACTTGAAAATTTTAGATAGTTTATACTTATCTAGGAGTATTATTGATAGTCTATGCTCTTATCAAAAAGAACATGTAATTTGAAGATGAAAGTAAATTGCCCCCAACATCTTCATCATCATCGACATCACTTAGGTTTTTTTGTTCGTCAAAAATCATGCTCATTTCAATGTAATGTGCCCAAGTTGCCAAATATTCAAAATTTTTTGGTTTGACTCCTTGAACTATAGAGCAAAGACTCCAATTCATTCCTTGGATACACATCTCAATAGTTAAAGCTCAAATTTCTTTAGCAATTGATGTAATCAATACCAACTTTTCTTTCCATTTGTAAGAGTTGATGAGTTCAATCATACTGATAGTACTTTGAGTGTCATAAAAATGAATGAGGAACTCTTGATCTAATTATCTCCAACTATTGATAGAACATATCTCTAAGTTAGTATACCAATCAAAAGCGTTGGCCTTTAATGATTGAACAAATTATTTTACCAGATGATCTCCATATGTCCTAGAATTATGACAAATCTCACTAAAATAAACCACGTGTTGCCTCAAGCTTCCTTTGCCATCAAATTGCTGCAATTTTAGGGGTTGGTAACCGATCAGCATCTTCAAGTTGTCAATCCTTTGAGTATATGGCTTGGAGTAAGTCATAGATGACTTAGAACATCTATCATGCTTGTCTATGATAGTCCCCATGATAAACTCCTTCCACGAGTCAATGGGAATTAGTTCATTAATGAAAACTTATAGTTCTTTATATGCAATCTTTTCATTTTCGATTAATTGTTTCTTTGTGGTTGTTTGGCCATTGTCCTAAGCCTCAATTTGTTTCTCTACTATATAGATAGCATCAAGATTGTCTACTTTGATCATCAATTTGGAGATTTGAAAGTTTTGTTCTTGGACATACTTTGTGAGTCATTCAATAGCCCTTGCCAAATTTGCAATTTATTCCTCCAAGGTTGTAGCACTTGTCACCATCACTATCATCATGCTCTAGGAATTTGATGTTGAGTGAGAAATAGATTATGTAGATTCTTCCTTTGAGTCTCCGCTATCTTTATTTATAATAATAAATTGCAGCAACACCTTTTCCAAAGCAAGTAAAGGAACCATCTCTTAAGATAATTGCACTTTTTTAGACATACTTCTTATGACCTTTCCGGCACTTATTGCTCCAGCACTTAAGGAATTTGAGATAGTAATTTTTAATGTGGCAGTCTTCTTAATGGCCATTTGATACTTCATTCTTGATTAAGGAAAAAGATGAGAGGCAAAGATTGTTCCACTAAACATGCCAAAAATTTGTAAGTGCAACTAAATAAAATGAATTTGAACCTTATCAATTGTGGATCCAATCTCTAATCTAATTCTCTTATTCTTCCCTTCTAAATATGATATTGAAATTTGATGAGTTTCGTGAAAAATGCCTTGAATACTATAGATCTCCTCAAATTTGATTTGAAGAAAATAACGCCAATTTGTGGCTTTTCACGATAATCTAGAATCAAGCATCAAAATATAAGAGCTCCATGAAGGTCACCTTGAACACTGTGAATCTCCTTAAATTTGCTTGATAGAATTGTTAGACTCTTTCAAAGTTCCTCTCACTTGCTAGGATTTATGTTATGTGTGGAATGGGCATTGATCATCCCCTTTATATAGATGCTTGATGAAAGACTTCTAATTGACTTGAACTTCTTTGATGGTTATCTCTTTGATAAGATAGTATTAAATATTAAGAAATAATATCAAATATCTTTAATTTGATAATATCAAATGTCAAAAGATATGGTCAAATAACAAGAGATAGTGTCAAATATCTTTGATTTGATTGGTCCATCGAAATAGACACTTTATCTTTCACACTAGTCAATATTTGATTTGAGCACAAAATAAATAATAGAGTATTAATTAAAATTAACTATTTATATTTTGGAATTAAATTTAATACATTTCAAAAAATAAATAGAGATTTTAAATTAATATCAATCATATTATTTTACATCACTTCTCCATTGGCTAAAATTAATATGTTTATGCCCCCTTCTCCTACATGTTACAAACCTTTCATTTTATCTTCTCTTTGCTAGGATTAAAGCTCAAGTGATGCCAAGGGTTTTCTGCTTCTCCATTTTTCTTGCTATCTATAGGTTCTATTTCTATCCTATGCTATCATTTTTCTTAAGGTAGGTATTTTATTTTAGTAATGGCTTCTGAACCTACTTTCCTTAATCATATGTCTACTTCCTTAGCAAAGACAGAATCTATACTATATTTGTCCCATCCAAACACCTTCACTTTAAGTCCACAATCTAGGAAAGTTATTTCATCTGTGGAGTACCCCTTTGAATACTATCACAGTTATTTTAAGGATGAGAATCATGAATCTCCTTGTGGCCTATCCGATATTCCAGAAGATCATGTTATTCTAATGCGAGGCCCTAAAGATTGCCCCCATTATCCCCTACTAATTTCATCACGTTTCACACTAAACAATTGAAGGTTGGGATTCATTTTCCCATTAACCCCATATATTATGTTATCTCTAGGCTTTATGGAATCCCATTATCAACATTCATGCCTAATTCTATTTGGATGGTGATTAGGTATGCCATATTGTGTATGTATTTAGACACAACCCAAGGCCTCTGCTTTTTACACTTTTTCCTATCATAAATCCTTAGGTAAGGATTATTTTTATTTAACTTTGAGGGTTGATGCACAATTCCTTAAGGGTTCCCCCAATTTTATTAAAAGGTGGAAAGAAAATAATTTTATATCTTTGGCCTAGATCCCTAGAATTTTCCTCTTTGGATAGTTAGTAAGCTACCAATTCAAACTTTCAAGCTCAATGATCGAGTTCATCGCCATCAAACACAATTCAACCTCCTTAATACTTATGCATTTAAATCTCTTTTATTGAGGAATTAGGTCTTCTAACTTGTTTTTGGCTTAGGTTCTCCAAGCAAGGAGCTCACTAGACCATCTAGTATATTCTTTTTGAAAGACACAGTAAACTATGAATCTAAGCACAATAGAAATTTAAAACTTTAAATTAGCTCAATTCACCATCAATCCAAGGAACATTTTATGCGTAAAATAATGGATTTAGAATAATAAACATTTACCTTAAATGAACTTCCAAAAATAAGAGAAGATTACTCCAATTTACTCTTCATTTGAACTCTAACACTTCTCCAATTTTGATGATTTTTGTCCAATCCATATCTGAATTTCCAACAGCAAAAATCAACTAAAAGCTGCTACAAAACATGGCTAAACAGTAGCCAAAATAGGGAGGAAGAAATTGCCCCAATTGCAGTCAAAATGAAGAACTCTTCTTCAAATCTTGATCTATCTGAGATCCAAACCAAGTGCTCCAAGTGTAGCATCCTTAACTTGTCCATGCACCTTTAGAAACACTCTAATTCTTCCTATATTATTCTAGACGAAGATGAAAAAATAAGAAGAACTAGAAGAGGAAGGAAAAAGATTGGAAAAGAGTGGATTATAGAGCCAAAAATGAGAAAAAAGGGTCATGCACTTGTTATGCACGATCATTGTGGTCCCTATGAGCCTTTTATAATATGTGGTGGGTGCATCAAGAGAAATTAGTTGCACTAGAATTCTCTAGATGCTCCCTCGACATCATTAGACCAAGTAGGTACCATTTAAAAACCATGTAGGATATTAATTTCCATAAATATCCCTAAACATTTTAAATTGATTCTTCTATTTAAATTTTTCCTCCAAAAATTAGAACTCTCTTATATTAATTAAACTCTTCAATTTAATTGATCAAATTAACTCCTTAAGTTGGCAAGACTAATTAAATTTACCACATGGTCTATTTAAATTAATTTTTTAATTTAATTAGTCTAGTTTAACTCCTCAAATTATTCACATAAATTAATCAAGCCATTGTGAATAATTTAAACTAGTCAATTTGTATGTTTCAATTTTGACCAGTTTAATTATCTAACTCCTCAGATAATTAATCCAAGTCTTTTGTATGTGACTCATTAGGTTCACCCATCAATTAGACATGGGCTTCCAACTCTAAGTGCCTTTAAACTAATCTATCTTCAATTAATCTCTATTAATTGAAGAGTACTCAATCTCCATAAACAATGTTTACCACAAGCCTATTACCGTGTAAATATGGTCCTTCCATTTCCTATCTCCTAAAAGAGGTTTAGGTAAGATATTTGTCAGTTTTCTATTTTCCTCAATAACTATGCATCTATTCTTAATATGCGATTCTAATTTATGACCACAACTTTGAAAAATTCATTCGCCAAATCTTCATACCTTATTGCACAAGAATTTCTCAAAATCGATCATGATAGAATACATAGGAGATCAACTTGTTCTTCATGACAAGTAAATGGATGTTCTATTGGAATTCACCAACCTCTATACATAAGTAGCTTGTGGTCAATCCAAGTCATGAGCAACCCACTAAATGGCCAAGATAAAATCAAAGCACAAGGACATAAGTACAAAGCTATCATTGAATCCCAAGTCAAAGGACTAATTATGTGCACTATCATAAGCTAGAGAATTTTTCATTATTGACAAACTACTTGGCTATCTTATGGATTCTCTAAGCAAGTTTTCAGTGAATTTGTTCTCTAACGAACACTTATTAATGTCCATTCATATCTCAAATATGAATTACCAATGAAACAGGGTAATATCCAACTATTTGGAGTTTGTATCATAAGTATTAGTCTATCTGAATCTTAGATTACCTATTTCTAAAATTCTATGACTTTGAATTAGAGACTTGTTTCATGATTATCATTATATGCATGACCAAGTTCAATAATCTTGTGCAATTTTACAGCTTTAGCCAAATGCATATGAAGAACATCATAAATGCACAAGATAAAGATGACAATTTATACAATATCATTCAATCAAGATTATATCATAGGAGTAGTGATACACGCTAATTAGTTGGTTGCAGGTCATTATTCCAACACTTTTCCCTCTTACATTTTTTAAATTAGAGTACTCATGAGTTGTCCACATATTAAGGAATATCTACATGTGTTTTCTATATTTTGCACTAGCTCTAGATATCCTAAGGCTAGTTCTATAAATTTTGATATTTTGATTTAGTTTTTCTTATTTCATTTTAGAAGAAATAGATAAACTCATTTTATCAAAGGCTAGAGCTAATGAGGCTAAAATAAATGAGCCTAAAAAGGAAATAGTTAGTTCCTCTTTTGCAACCTATACCTCTGCTCCTACTAAAAAATCTGCTCTATTCTCTCTAGTTATACCAATTCCCAAACACCAGCTCAAGCTATCTCTGCCTACTCTTCATAAAGTGCTAAGGTTAGCTTAGACTAAAGAGGCATCTGAAGCCAAACAAGCACTTCTAAGGAGAGAAGTCTAATTCCCCCTCAGAGGCATCCATCTTGTAGCAGCCAGCTTGAAATGACTTCTTAAAGTTCTCTGCTATGAACCAAGAATCTATCCTGGAAAACGAAAGCTCTACCATGGGGCACAATTTCTTTTAATACCCCTAATGATGCATACCACTAGTGGTTTAGCAAGCTCACCCTATTATCATTTATAGCCCTAACGATCTTAGCCAAGGTAAATTCTCATTGCTCCCTTTCTCTTCTTAGCTATTCACTAAATGCAATGATACCTAAGTCTATTTTGGTTTTTATGGCTTTATTCCATCCAACAAAATTATCCCTTAGTGAGAGTAAGATACACAAAGAATGATGCAGCTTGAGAATGACAACTCTCAACTGGAGAGGTAGCTAAAAAAGGCCTTAAAGGGCTTGGAACAAATAGCTGAACTAAAAAGACAGCTGGGTATGGCCAAGGAAAAACATACAGAGAAAGTAGCATACAGTAAGAAGTTAGATGACCAACCCCTGACAATCTTCTTTAGATTGAGAAGAAGCTAGGTAAGGTGAAAAAATGGAGTCACTGTAAGGAACACAATGAGTTCTTCAACCTCTTCTCTCATTCCAGGTATAGGTAAGACCACCTAAAGACTTTATTCAAAAGTTCACTCCAAGACTTTATCAAGTCAAAAAGATTTAAAAAAATTAATTTAGACACTATCATCAAGTACTACTATCATGATTTTACTACTATCACGATGAAGTAATGAAGCATGACAAGTTTGTTGATGAAGATGATGGCATAAATTTTTTGGATAAGGGTGAAAGCCTATTTTGCCTACCAACCTTAGAGGATGAAGTTGAAGAATGAGATAAAGAGGGTAATCCAGCTACAAACCATGCCAACCTGTCTCTGACTGAGGTATCCAACTCGTCTTTCCTCAAATCTACTTAAATAACTTTTAATTTTCTAAAATTGTTATGGATT
>JACGDI010003775.1:128450-158340 GCA_014898725.1 Jacaranda copaia | reverse complement strand
CCCCCCCCCCCTTTTCCTTTTATAATTGCCAGAACTTTTATTTACCAACTTTTATATTAAATACTTTGCACTGAGATATATTTTTTTTTATTAGGTGATGCATTTTTTTCTCCTTTAATACACATGCTACAAAGTTTGATGAGTACTCATAGTTAAGTAGTTTACGTGTTTCTCTAGGACGTCTTACTTGTGAAGACATATTTGAAATAGGCTTCATAAGTCAGTTTAGACTTTAAGTATTATTCATGGGGTAAGTCACTATAATTGAGTTGTACTTTAGTTTTCTGATGAGGAAGAGACGAACTTCCCAAATTGAGCTAGTTTAGCCTTTTTCTTGATGAAGATAGTTTGGTGACCTCACCACAGTTTCAAGCTTCATGTTTCTTCATGATGTTTTAAGTAGGGTAAATCCAGTTTGAATTTATATGAGTTGTTGCTCTGCCATTCAATTGAAAGAATAAAAGTGATAGTCATCATTTTCCTAACTAAAGATGAAAACATCACTGCATATTTTTTCAAAAGGAATATATATTGCATGTGTTCAAAGAAATAAGAAATAAAAAATTTATTCAAAGTCAAATTGATAAAAAGAAAAACATCAAAATGTGATAGAAATCATCTAAAGGAAAAACTTCTTCAAATTCAGGATGTTTCATGGCCTTGACAACTTCTTTCTTGAGTTTTCTTTCAGCTCAAAAGCTGTTTATCCTAGCACCTAATTGACCTTGTAAGGTCCTTGCCATACAAGTCCAAGCTTCGTAATAATTCAAGTTGCTCTTACTCTTTTGAGCACTACATCCTCTTCTTAAAAAAAAAAAAAAAAACTTTTACTCTATTTAAAACAATTAACTTCATCTACTCATATTTAATCATTTTTTTTCTGCATTTTCTCTTCACTCCTTCATCAAGTCAAGATTCTGCTTTATCAATTCTTCATTGTAGCCTTGCTTATAACACCTGACTTGATGACTTTCTATCCCAATCTCTACAACGATAAACGCATCCATTCTATAAACTATGTTATATAGAGTATACCACAGTAACCCAGGTAGCTTATGAACCTATCCTCCCTAAAAACCCCCCCAACTTACTTTTGAGCCTATGTTGGATGATATAATAGTTATTTCCACTTGTTCATTGCTTTGAAGTGTGACATAAAGGTATACCTCTAGATGATCTTTATCTCTTCACACTAAACCTAGCTTTTTCCCTAAAACTGCCATCCATTATTTGGCACCCATCTTAAGGTACCCAAATTTCCTGACTACATTCTTCTACATAAACTTTAGGACCTCATTTTTTGGTATCTTAATTAAAGCTTTAGCTTTTACTCACTTACTAAAGTAATCAACTACCACTAGTAAGAACATATTTACATGCTTGCCATCGAGAGAGGTCCTACTAGATCTATCCCTCATTTTGCAGAAGAATATGCAAAGCTCATTAAGTTATCTACTTGATCGGTTAATGCAAGATATTAGCATTTGTTTGAAATTTTTCACTCCTTTTAACCTATTCTTATTCATCAACTTTTAGAATAGGGCCAGCTCTCAAGTCTTTTCCAGCTAGGACCATGTCTTCGGTGTGGTTTTTGCAACATCCTAAGTGTATTTCTTTCAAAATATAATCAACTTCTCCTTGTACTAAAGATCTTAACAAAGGTTGAGTAAAAGATCATCGATATAAAATGTCATCTACAAAAATAATCCTTGGAGTTTGCACTGATAATTTTATATCATTATATTCTTCTCTCGGTAGGTGTTGTATCAAAGGTGTTCTCTAATAATTTTTGGGCTCAGTCACATTCACCTTACTCTCTATGCTTGGTGTACTCAACTCTCAAGCTTATATTTTCCTTATTCTAATTCTAATAGTGAGTTAACCATCCGAGCTAGCTAGTTAGCTTGGGCATTTTCTCCTTGGGTTATCTATTGCAGTTTGAACTCCTCAAACTTTTCCTTCAATTCTTCCACTTTATTTAGATGCTTTTCCATTTTTTTCCTTAAGAGCATATGCTTTTTCCACATGTGTTCAATATCAACCATTAATCTAAAATACTATTAATTTATTTATGCCATTTGCTAGTGCCATCCTAAGCCCTATGATGAGGGCTTCCTAATCAACTTCGTCATTAGATGCTTTGAAGGAAAATTTGATTACAAAGTCTAAACATCACCTTTGGGGCTAGAAAGCACAATTAGTGCCCCACTTTTAGAATTTATGAGAAAGCCATCCACATGGAGAAGCTATTGCCTTTTAACCTCAGGTACAATCATAGCTTCTACCATGAAATACTCTAGGGCATGTCCATTAATGGTTGTAGAATGCTTATTTCCAATGTCATACTATTCCATATCTACTAACCAATTCACCATTCTACCAGAAACTTCTAACTAGTCGAAGATTTGCTTGAAGGGTTGATTTGTCTATACTACAATAGTGTGACATAGAAAATATAGCCTCAATCTCCAAGCTATTACTACTAAGGCAAGGACTATTTTCTCAATCTTTGGGTACCTCAACTCAACACCATAAAGCACCTTACTGATATAATATACTAGTTCTAAATCATGCCCTATTCTTTAACTAGGGAGAAACTAACTATATACTCTAAGATATCTAATTAGATATACAAAGTTTCTCCCAAATTAAGTTTTAGGATGAGAAGTAGTTACTCTAAATATTGCTTTTATTCCTTATAGATTAAAATTTCTAGTCAGTATCATATTCGTCCTCAGACCTAAGACATGAGCAATAATTAGGCATTATCCTTTAACTCACAGCGTGTTTCATTACTGACTACATCTGTTCTCATATCTTAGTCTCAAAGTTTCCCCAAATAATGCCAAATGATGTATAAAGATTTTGTGGACTAAATTTTTAGGTCCTAGATGGTATTCGAACAAATTCTGCCAGTCTAGTCTAAATAATCTACAAAATAGGAATGGTTAGAGAAGCTAGAAGAGTTTCTATAAAAATCCTCCAATGCTTAAGTCAATAATTTCATAAGTGTATCAACAATATTTGTGTGTGCGTAAAAATTAAGAAAAAGATCATTTGAGACTTATAAAGGAAAAAAGAGTCATACCTTTATGAGTATCCATTTTCTAGGGATTTTTCCTTGTCCAATATTCCACTACATCATGTTATTAATATTTATAGAGGTTTTAACTAAATTTAGTTCATCAACAATGAAGCTAAGCTAACCTAATTCCCAAATAGCTTAGTTATGTATAGCTTCGTAGCAAAGAGATCAATCGTGCCCAACACTGTTAAATCAAACCATAGTATAGTCATGTCAATCTGACTTACTAATAAGATGAGCTAGTCTATCTTCTCATTTGTTGGCCCTACCGATGCCAGTTTCTAATGTCATGACAATTTTTCTCAAGTATTAGTTACTGTGACAGTATCATCATTGATTTCTACAACTTGGAAGAGTTTAAAGCCATACCTATGGAAATTGTTCATGAGCATTATTTTTCAAATGTTTGGCCAAGTCTCACAATAATATATGATTTATAGGCTTCACCCCAAATATACTATAATTTAGAGAATGTTTTCACATAAGGTGAAGTAGACTACACTATACAAGCATGAATATTTATTAGAGTAAGATTGGATTCATAATAGCATTTTATTTTCCAACCTCAATTGGCTCATTAAATTAGAAAATCATTCATCATCTTTTATCAAAGAGATTGATTTAGACCCTTATAATAAAATCACCTCCATTAGAAGGATGCTTTAATTTTTAATGGAAAATGAAATACAACAATCATTAAAAGAAAAAGGATTAAAAATTAATATTTAGGAGTATAAGATATGTATACATAACTGATGAGGGTGAAAGTTGAGTTTTACTAGATTGGGCTAGAATTTAGGGCAAATTGACTTTCCAAGTCTAGTGGTCCAACTCCAAAGATACTTAGGCTAAGATCTACAATCATGAGCAAATGTCAGGCTAGTCAAGGTGCCCTCGACTATGGCATTCTGGTACTAAAATCAGTATTAGAACGACTAGATAAGTAGAGTAGCAAATTGAGGGCTTTTAGTGAAAAACAGCATGCTTTAGAAGGGCTGGTAATGGGGTATTTATAGCTTTCTTCAGGTGGATGATATGTCTAAGGTGCCCCTATCATGTGTAAAGGGCTCTTGTACTTATGTAGGGAGCTTTATGTCAACTCCTACTCATATACTATTCAAAATAGCTTTATCTCCAACTTTCAGGGATAGAACAGTGCACTGGTGGCATGCCTTCTGTTAGGAGCGGCAATAGGGGTGGTATTGGGGTGGCATGCGCCATTAATACAGGGGCATGTAGCCTACTAGGGCATTTAATGTGGTATAAAAATGGTTACGCAACAAGTCAACCTCTGTACTCCATATAAAGATCAACCATGAAACTAGCTCTAGACACAGGCAATAGCTAGTAGATACGATGTTTGAGTTCTCTCATTGAAGACAGTCGAGATCCTGTGCTTAATCCATGGTCTAGTCAAATGGCACCAATCTTACCTATTGCGTAGACAATAAGGTAAATAAGAGGTTAATAAAAATCGATGACCTAACTAAGCTCAAAGGCAAAATGCGCTTAGAGGTACAATCTTGGGTTGATATCTATTGAGCTTGGCTTATTAGGCCATCCTATATCATGAGTCCCTCCATTCTAGAGTTCTGATTGTGTTTGCCAATGAGAAGAAATGGGGAGTAGTTGAGTTATTAAATGGCAATTGAACAAAATCGACTTCAGTAGAATATAGCGAAAAAAGCTTATCAAAATCAACCAAGGTTTCAATATATTTAGTATGTCTATTACATTGAGTCAGGCAAAACATCAGAAGATGGCAAGGTAATTATTGGTGACATTTTAGGTTCTGCATGCTGGGGCTTATAAATAAAGGTAGTAATAACCTTTATTTTAACATTTTACAGCTTTGCATGAGGTTGACCCCAATATTTTGCTGCATTCAACCATTCTACTTCTAAACACTCAAAATACATAAGTATTCCAACATTCTTGAGTGCATTTTAAAGCTTTTCCTAAAATTTTCATAGAGTTTTAATTATGTTGGGATTTTTAGGCACCACGGAAGTGACTAGAGTAGCGATAATGAGGCTACCAAGTTAGATAGGGCTTCAACCAACGATAGCAAGACTTCAAGCAGTGAATCTAATGGCTCATCGAGTCATAACTCATCCTTGAGTAGTCCAAGTGAGGACTGTATTCTCATTAGGGATGGGGCAGAGCCAAGTGAAACTCCAATGTCATGCGGTCAATTATTTACCCCCAATGACTATAGTGGGATTAGGTCAGAGGTTAAGGAGGTAGAGATGCAGTCTTTCTATTTTTCTCTCTCTTCAAAGTAGCTCACCTAGTGTTTATCATTTTTCAATCACGGTTTTAATGTTCCCTCAAATGATGCCAATTAATGAGGGTGAAAGTTGAGTTTTACTGGATTGGGCTGGAATTTAAGGTAAATCAACTTTTTTGATCGAGCAACCTAACTCCAAAGACACTTGGGCTGAGATTTGCAATCATGAGCAAATGTTTGGCTAGCCGAGGCATCCTTGACTATGGCACTTTGATGCTCAAATTAGTATTAGAATGACTAAATAAGGAGAGCAACATATTGAAAGCTTTTAATGAAGAATGGCATACCTTAGAAGTAGCTGGTAATAGGTTATTTATAGCTTTTCCTAGGTAGATGATATATCCAAAATGCCCGTATCATGTGTAAAGAGCTCCTGTCCATGTAAGGAGCTTTAGGTCATCTCCCACTCCAATACTATTTTAGATGGCTTCATCTCTAGATTTTAGTAATAGAACAGTATACTAGTGGTACACCTCCTGTTAGGAGTGTAGTAGGGGTGGTACTAGGGTGGCGTGCATCATTAATGTAGGAGTACACTGCCTACCAAAGCATTTAATACGGTAGAGAAAGGGTTCAATAATAAGTCAACCTCTCTAGTTGACAAAAGAATCAACCACAAAACTAGCTCTGGGTGTGGGTGGCAGCTAGTGGGTATAGCTTTTAAGTTCTCTCATTAGAGACGATCAAGCTCTTATGCTCAATCTGCGATCTAGTAGAGTAGTACTAATTGATGACCTAATTGGGACTTAAAGGTAAGATAGGCCTATAGGTACACTCTTGGGCTGATAGCTATTAGGTTGGGCCTACTAAGTCATCCCATATCACGAGCCCCCCCATTCTTGAGTCCTGATCGAGCATGTAGATGAGAAAGAATAGGGAGTAGTTAAGTTCCTAAATGGCGATTGGAAAGAATCAACCTTAATGAACCATAGCAAGGAAAGTTTATCAAAATTGACCAAGCATATGCAGCATCGACCAAGGTTTTGGTGCATTTAGTGCGTCTATTACATCAGGTTAAGCGAAGAGTCAAAAGACGACAGGGTAATTATTGCTGACCTTTGGGGTTCTGCTCACTGAGGCTTATAAATAGGGGCGGTAATAATGGTTGTGAGATTGTAATAATGTGTTTTAGCTATATGTATGTACTAGTGATGGTTTGTATAGATATTGAAATCTTTTGGCCATTTAAATTATGTATGTTTTATTCACTTTCTAGTGGTATTCCACCTTTTTCGCATGATATTTTTCACATGCTTGTGCATTTGTATTTTATATTTATCATTTAAACGAGCCATACATTTACCATGATACTAGTTTAGATTATTTTTCTTGACACAAAAACTTCTGTGAGAAAAGAAAAGTTTAATGGCTTTCAGGATTAATAGGGCAAACTATAAGCAAACAAAAATCTATGGCATGAACAAGATCAAATAAAACAAGAAGATCTTGGACTATCCAAGAAGAAAAGGCTTTGGTATTTGTACTAAAACATCTAGTACTAATAGGTTGGAAATGCGCAATAGATTCAAGACTAGATACCTCAGGCTTCTTGAGCATGCCATGCTCCAAGCTTTCTAAGGGACTGACATAAGAGCGAACTACCACATAAATTCTAAAATTCATGTGTGGAAGAAAAACTATGGCCCTTTAAATATAATGCTTTCAAAAAATGATTTTGGGCAGAATAATACATCTAATACCATAGAAGTGGAAAATGAGCAAGTGTGGGAAAATTATGTCAAGGTACGAGCATGCCTTTTAATTGATTTAGTTTCTTTTATGACTAATGAGATGTGATGATGGATTATAATCTTGCTACTTAGTTTTCTTACTTGTTGAAATGGTTGGCTTCATTTGTTAGCATATTCTTTAGAGTAATATATTGTAGTGTTTAAGTGTACCTTATCTTTTGTAGACTAACAGCAACACACGTACAATGAGATACAAGGCATAGCCATTTTACAAAGACTAGTGCGATATATTTCGGACGGATAAAGCAATAAGAGAAAATGCATAAGCTTTTGCTAATGTGGTTCAAGACTTGCTTAACAAAGATACCCTAAAACAAACAGAGATTAGGAATTATTCCGTGCTCATTTTCCCACTTGAGGACGAAGAAACAAACTACACGTCAATATATCGTGGTAATTCTAATGCAACTACAAAGAGCAAATCCTTAAGAAAGATAAAGTCCACCAATGATACTAATAAGCGTTACTTGGATTTGATGAGCTCATTCTATGTGAAAATGGATGCATGATTAGGTGATATTGCTAAAAGGATTAGTTTTGAGCATGATACATCTATATCTTAAAAAAGTAGTCTTTGAGGCACTTGGTAATATGCCTACTCTTAGGATGGAAGACAAGATATATGTTGCCAAAATTTTAGTGAACAACACCAAAGACTTGAACCTTTTCTTTAGTTTGCTTGATGATGCAAAGGGTGTGATGATCAAGAAGATTCTTAATGGTTGCATTTGAAACATTCTAGAATAAAACTTGTGTAAATTTGTGAAGGCTTACTAGATGTGGTGAAATGGTTTTGCTATTTTTAGCTTATGACAGCTGCTATTCATGGTGTTTTGACTGAAGGCATAAAAATATTTTGCTGGTATATTTTATATGTATTTGAATACTGAATTATGAATTTGATGGAATGTTTATGTGTTGTAAGATGGATTTTATGGGATTGTTATTTTGCTTAGATATACTATATTAGAAGTTGAGTGTTGGTTTAGTGTCTGGTAATGATAGTTGTGGCTTTCTACTTTGAATTTATCTAGTTTATCAGGTTTCTGGTTAGTTTGAGAAATTTTTCTGGATTCCAGTTGCTGCACAGTTGATTCCTAAATTCAACAGGCTACTTTGAAAGAGGCAATCTCATGGATGCATTTCTTATGCAAATCCATAATGTTATAAATTAAATTAAATTCTTTTTCATTTGTTGGTTCGATAGTTTAGCACATTCCACCTCCATTGAAATTGAGATGGTTTCTACATTGGTGTTTTCCATGATATAGGTAGAGCTTTGCCATATTTCCGTGCTCAGGCGAAAGGGACCCAATTAGCTTGTTTCCAAGAAGAAAACTGTATGATTAGAGGAATATATCCACAATTATATTACCTGTATGATGGAGCTCTAAAGCTCAATATAATGCAGAAAAATCTGTTTTGTTGGATTTCACATAGGCACGAAACTCATATAATTGCAAAGTAAAGAATACTTGAATTACTTAGATCAGATAAAACCAAATAAGGCCTTGCGTGGCTTCCCTTCAAATGGAAATTGAGCTATTGCCTAGCTCAACATTAATTTATTTACAACCTTTGCTCACATTAACTTATTCTCTCCAAGCTAATTAATCCGTCTGGCTCCAACTGAAATTCATGCAACACTAGAAATGCCTTATCACTGAATGCCAATGATTATCTTAGATATATAAACAGATCAATATTTGCTAAATTCTAATGAACTATTTGGATATAGAGAGAGATCAATATAGCTTAAAATATAACAATTTGACCAGGTTACTAAATAACATTACAACATAAAAAGTTGCCAAATAACATGAAAACATGACATTATATTACATTAAAAACATAGATAGGGTACATGGATTACACTGTTTGCTACACTTGAAAAAATGAAGGAAATATAACCTCATTCCCATAAACACGCATACAGAAACAAAAGATAAACATGTATACAAACTAAACATACTTGGTTGAACCATATTCAGCTAAAAGCTACAATAATACAAACACCACCTCATTGTGGCAGCAATAAACAGCAATATTTAATAGCCTCGCCACTCTAATTG
Source organism: Jacaranda copaia (assembly GCA_014898725.1). Lineage (NCBI taxonomy): Eukaryota > Viridiplantae > Streptophyta > Magnoliopsida > Lamiales > Bignoniaceae > Jacaranda > Jacaranda copaia. The sequence goes on along the minus strand of JACGDI010003775.1, from coordinate 149,142 downwards.
AATTTGGTAGGGGAATTAGATGCATTTGAGCTAGGTCCAACACCTGCACTAGCACTGGAGACATCCGAAGCGAGGATGTATAGCATTAAAAGATCTCAAGCTGAGCCAAAAGTATATCCAACTAAGTACTTTGAGATGAAAGCTTCAGAGCTCTCATGAGTAGTCAAGGAGATGGTGATAGAAGGCGGCAGGCTTGAGCCAATATTTGATTTGCAAGCTTATTCTCATCATTAGATTCAGACTCAACAACAATCACATTACAATTATTCAACCATGGCATGAATGCTTCTTCTCCAAATATGGCACAAAGTTTATGAAAATCCAAGTCACCATATGTTTGGTATGCATATCCCAACTGGTCTTGCTGCAAAATAAAAGAAATTAGAATGCTATGAAATATCCACATTAATATTACTTCATGATAACAAGAGATTTAATGGGATAAGTACAATCATTATATATATATATATATATATGTACATACCTTAAGGTAGTAGTCCTAGACAAATACTGGAGCTCTTATTCGGTTGGTTATCAGATCATACTCTTCCCCGAATAGTTTTGTTATGCAACCAAAAATCCTATTCCTTTTTTGAAAAAACCTGACCCTTTTGTGCACTATTTAAATGTAAAACTAGTGTGAAACTGCTTGTTCACAACATCCATTGCAATTAAAATTGTATGTGTGTTGCTATGCCCAACATGAAAATTTCCAAGTTTTGCTTGATCCACCAACACTTGAATAAACAATTTGTAAATTGGCATATGCCATTCAACATCATATAGAAAATCTTCTTGCTTCAACATTTTCTTTGGAGACATTTTTCTTTTTGGCACAAAATATCTTTTTGTTATGTTTTGGCACAAAGTTATCCGGTGAAGATGCATATAAGTAGTATACCTATTTATGGGACAAAAGAGGTTCACATGTAGTACTATTTTTTATTTTTCCATTTGCCTTCATCCCTCCTCAATCCAACCATGCTTCTATAGAGTGTTGTCATTCAAGCATCTCTTGGATGGACAATATAAGATATGCTTCCATCTTAGTGCAAACAAAAAAATGTTGAATATTTTCTATTATGTTGTCCATCGAAAGGCATGTCAATGATAATACAAGTGCAAAGAATATTTCATGCATAGATTGAAGACTAGCTTGTAGGTTTAGCTAAACCAAAAAATGTTGGCCACAACATTTGACTGCAAGAGAGTCTCTCCACATCATTTTCATGAAGAAATGCTCGACTACATCCAAAAAGAAAATGCGGTCACACAAACCATAAGATTTATACTTCCAAGTGCCTTGGATTAGCTACAAACAAGAGTTATTTAGGACTTGTAAATTGCTAACATTAGAAGTACAATACATATACGTCTCTTCTATTTTAAGAAGCTTTCCTTGAACACTAGTTAATTAAGTTAAATTAGCAAATATTACATGTTTCTCCAATAAAAGTGCAAAAGCTACTTATTTTGAGTTCATTATGTGCCTATTTTTAAGGATGACATTTTATAAATAAGTAGAAGATGAAGAGAACGAAGAAGAATGTGGATAGAATTTAGATAGGATTAGGTCTCCAAGCCATGAATATTTGGTTCAAATTGGAAGGTTTATTGATGTAATGCAACCAGGAGAAATCGCTTCGAACCCTTGAGCCTTTTAAAATTCATTGCCATTATTCATTTACAAGTCCATTTGCATTAAGATACTGTGAATCAACAATTTGGATAGTTTTTTAATTAATACTAGATCATTGATGCGTTACATAATTCTTACAAGTTGGATAATACTACCCACAAAATTCAAGAAAAAAAATACTAACTACTAGAAATAAGATCACCATCCATGACAAAACAACAATTAGCATCATTCTTTTCTGCCTTTGCTTCTAAGAAGCTAATTTGGCCTCAGCATGATTGATACAATCTAAGAGTCTTGGAATAATCTGTTTCGATCGAGCACACATTTTCAAATCACATCAAACAAAAAAGTTACATTTTCGCACCTATCATCAATCTAAAACTCAAATACTTGAGATTTTATTAATTTTCAAAGTACCAAAAAAAGTTATAACATAGTAGATAAAAAAATATTTCTTAACCCTCTCAATGGATAGGACATAAATCTTCTTCCAGGATAATTATTGGTCCATAAAGTTTGCATTATCAATTGGAAACCACAAAAACAATGCACTGGTTCTTCTCCTACACTCCTTCTAAATCGAGATGTGTTATTGCTACCCCTACTATGAATTCCACTCGGATTGGTGCCCATCTGCATGATAAATAAATAAAAACTAAGAATTATACATATTTCAAAATAAATAAGTCATGAAAAAATATACATTTATAGACATATCTTATTCCAAGTATCAACAATTGCTTAACAAATACAAGTATCAAGACATGCTTATGCCAATAGAGTGCTATAATTTGCTTTCAACAAATAGTTGACAACCAAAAAAGTATTAATAAACCCCAAACCAACTAATTGTAGATACTTTTTCCAAAGATTATTTCACAAATTACATATATAATATGAAAATGAATAAAATATAACTGCAAAGATCACGCTCTTGTGGCCATGCACATCCCATACTTACCCGTAGATGCCATATACGGCAAAGAATCAGCATTATAATCAACAACATACGATAACACTTGGCGGATCTAGTACTTAGAATAGGTCTCCAGCTAAGAGGTTGTTGAAGGTATTTCACAGTTTATAATTGATGAAATGAAGAAATGAAAATAAAACAAATGTAGCAAGCAAGCAAAAGAAATGAAGAAAGACATGATTATGGAATTTTCAAGATGTGAATGAAATGAGTTTTGGCAATGCAAAAATAAATGAAAATATTGGAGCTTGAACTTGTTTTATCATAATAGGTATTTTAATAAATTAAATAGATCAATCATTTATCCTTGTGTCCATACCAAGAATTAACAAAATAAATATGTATCCAAAATACATAATTTTAAACCCCAAATATATTATTATTTTATCTTTAACGGTATAATTTTAACATATCATAATAATTTTATCGAATTTATCTATATATCCAAATAGTAATTTTATTAATTCTATTTGTATATTCAAATGTGTCCTTATAGTAATAGTTTCAGTAAAATATTCCATATATGAAAAGTCAACTACATTTAATTCATTATTGTTCTCCTAGCCCCAAAGTAAATTAAATTATTAAATTAAAAAGATTTGTCACCATACGTGACTCATTTAACATGACGTGACCCATTTCAGCACTCGATTGCGTTAGTCAACTGAATTAATTACATATTTTAGCACTCTATTGTGTTGGCCAACTCAATTATTTATCTAATATATATATATATATATATAGACACAAGCCAGTCGGCAAATGCAATATAACTTACTAAGACGAATCGGGAGACAACGATGCACAGTTGGAATCTTTAAAAGTATACAAATTGGAACATATCGTCAAATAAATTGTGAAGTAATTTATTATTGTATATTTGAAGAATATTCAGACAGCCATAACACTTATCGCCTGCAGAGTCGATGGTATCATTAGTTTAATTTTTTTTTAACTTAATGTCCAATGCTTTATTAGCATAATCTTAATGTCCATTAACTAGCTTAGCATTTAACTTAATTTGTTTTTTCTAGCCGGAAAGTCACTAGGAGTGGCTCTAACAGCCCACAAAGGACAGCCTCGCCCCAGATCTAACTTTAATTTTAGTACTTCTTGGCATTGTTTCACCTAAAGTTTCAGTAATATTATAACTTAAAAAACCCAATTTATTGTAATAAATTATTCCAAAGATTAAATAAAATTTTTAACTTTGTCATGTAACAAAATGAGTAGTAATTTTGGATTGTAATTTTAAAATATGTATACTTACATGTAAGAGAGTATCTGGCTAAAATTATTTTCTTATGTCTTATAAAATATTTTAGGAATTTATAAGATGTTAAATTTTATTTTTAAAATAAATTATTGAAATACTTAGATAAAATAAAATATTAATAATGATAACTTTATAATTAAAATTATTAAAAATTGAAAGAGATTAAAATAAGTTAGATATTTTTCAAAAATGTCATAAATTCTAACATCGTATTTTAAAATCTTATAAGTTCTTTTTTTAAAAAATTTATAATATCTTATAAACTCTTAATATTTTATAAAATATGTTGAAAAGTTTATAAACTCACACAAACAAATACCCTCTAAATCACATAAACAATAATTATGTAAAACTATTATGTAATAGCGGGACCAGTGTATGTAACAGGAATTAAATACCAATCTCCAACCACAGCAAAATTCAGATTCGAACTTCATCTACTTCTAATCTAAATTATATCATAAACCTTGTTTTGAGTATTCTAATTCAAACATGAACTATGCTACAATTCTAATTTAGAAGCTCAGAGCAATCCACGACCATGGAAACCAAATTTGTCTACATTAGGGATGGGAAAGAACCAAACTATTCGTAAGGGGCTTATTGTCTAACCTATTTATGACCTATTTCGGCCTAATCTATTTAATAAAAATGTTAGATTAAGGCTTAAAATGTAGCATTTTTAATTAAATACATAGACTTAGGCTCTTTTAAAAGCTTGTAGAGCTTAACCGGTCGACCCATTTATCATTCTTCACCTAAGAAGTACAATAATAGTGATATATATAGCTAATTGTATTTAATTTCTTTAATTAGTCATCTATGAAATCAGTTATTTTGTTTGGTATTATTTTTTGTTGAAACAATACTATTTTATAATTAGATTTGATCTTTCATAATTATACATTTGTTATTTATTATTTTAATTATTTTTATCAAGTCTATTTGAAGTTTGAGCATATTAAAGATTTAGATTTATATGGAGCTTAAATTTAATTGAAATTTTAGTAGAAATTAAATAGGGTTTTAGGTCAAACTAAGATTTTAGAATTTATTAAAAAAGTTAAGTTTAACCTTGAAACTAAGCCTATTATAGATAATAGTCTAGATTCAAGGTCGACATTTACATAACAGACCTAACCTATTTAAACTAAATTTAGCCAAAACTACTAGCCTATTTTCATGCTTTGTCTACATTACATATATCATATATGGATTAGAGACCTGAAGAAATAACTAACTTGTATCTCTTCAATACTATTTTTCAACAACCCAGAGGATTTAAGTACTTAAATATAAATAAAAAATTATCTTATCATATAAACTTATATTGATAAAGTAGTATATTATATAAATATGATACATGAGAAATACTATCATAAGAGTCTCCCACTTAGCCCATATATATTTAGTCTGATATTGGATAATAAATATATTGTGCACTATAAAGTTATTCTAAATATTTCATTAAATTAAATATATAATTATATGATATATACAGATAATTAGAATCCTTAAACAATATATATTTCCACAAAAATATTTGCCTTACATATGTAACTATACAATAGATTAATAATGAAAAAAAGGAAAAAGTTCCTCACAACATAAATAAGGAAGGCGTCATTGTAAACTTTTTCTATAATAGTACCTCGATTACTTTTCGGAAAATCTAACAATTGTAATAAGCATGTGCTAAAATGATTTGAAATAGCTTCGAATATGTTTGTAAAGATTTAGAAGAAGCTTTCCACTGATGAAGTACTTATGAAAAGATCCAACTGAATTTTTCAAAATAGAAAAGACAGATTCCAGACAGTAACAGAACAATATCGTTTCATGTGAGTTTTAAATGAAAGAAATTTTAATCAATGCAAGCGGTAATTCTCTTTCAAAACATGCTTGTCAGAAATTTCAATAATTGCAAACCATCAAGATCAGGGGTGACATATGAAGACTAATATAGTTGAAGATATATTAAGTTTGTATTTATAGTGTTATGGGATTAGCTACAGTTCCATACTCATGATTTTAATATAATATTTATTGAAAAATTGATATGTATACAAACATCTTTTTTAAGTTAATAGTAATTAAGTTAATTTATTTTATTAATCTTTTTCTAACTTAATTAAAAAGTAAAATAGTTTTTGATATATATATATATATATATATATATCCCCTTGTAAGAAGATCCCAATTCAGGATAAATTAGAACAACCCACTTCATTTTAAACTAATATTACCAAAACATATTAAGTTTGAATAGAGTTCATGCATCTGAAAAATGAAAAACACACCACAAAAATCCAAACCAAAAAGAAAAAGTATTCACAATGAATCAAGTATTACTTCCATTCATCTAAAATTCAAAATGAAGCCCTCAAACTGCAACGGTTCAAAATGAAGTACCCCCGGAACAGGTTGCCATGGCAGGCTAAGGTTTTTTTTTTTTAAATATACAATGGTCACTGGCCAAATCTGTCTAGATCCGATTGGCATTGCTGTCATGGCAGCCTACATATTAATGCTATATTGTGTTTGTAATTTATATTATATAATAGTGAAAAATTTATTATAATATATAATGTGTTGTATATACATAAATGTATAAATAATTTTTTATATATATTTTTTATAAATATTAAGTACTATTCAATTTGAGCTATTCATTTAAACAAAAAGATTCAACGGTTGATATACTAATGGCATAATAGTTATTTTATATAAAAAAAATCACAATCACTCGCATTTTTTGGCGCATGCACTCTACCTATGGTATTGGGGGGATTCGTCACTCATTTTTAAAAACATAAGGTGGCATTTCAACCTTTTTTTATCATATGGAGGTAAATCACTCTTGTCACATTTCACAGGGGGGTTAAATTAAATTTTCCCAAAAAAAAAGTGTATGGAATTTAATCTGACGAAACATGTATCGTATTCATATAAAATATTGTTATGTCTCATTTACATCATCAATTATATTATTGATACGGAATAGCCTAATAGGCCCAACCCAACAAGTTATCGACGTCAGAGAAAGCCCCCATGCCCATATAACATGCATAGCCCAACATTGCCTCTGGACCCAATGGGGTCGATCCACTTGATCAGAACCACCTGGTCGAACGAATTGTTCTCGACCATACCCAACATGTGGCTTCAAGCCATTTGACCCAATCAACCATCTCTCTGGTCAACTACCTTGTTTGTTCGATCTTCATCAATTAGAGTACTCACTCCGACGCTAACTCATATCTTGGCTGCATCAATGGCGTGTGCCACTCGATACAGTCTCTGCCACCAACTTTGGCAAGAAGGCGCATCACCAAAGTACTATTCATCCTAAAAATCAGGAGATGATACCACCTAAAATAGTACTGAAATCGAAAATGATCAATATCCCACAAGCATAGATAAGAGCTCTTTATATCTGATAGGGGCATCTTAGACATATTACACATCAGGAGAAGGCTATAAATACCTCACTCCTAGCGACACTCCAGGTAATTTAATATATACACTATACGCTCCTACTCTTCTATTCGATTACTTTATCCTAACCAAAATTAACTTGAGTATCAGAATGCCTTTGTCGAGGGCACCTCAGCTAGTTAACATTTTCTATTCATTATAGATCTCAGACCTCAAAAAATATTACTATTAGATCGTTCGACCTCTATGGTCAGATCAGCCTAAACATCACCTAATTCACTATAAACAACTTTCAACCTCATCATTTTGGTGCCATTTTTAGAAAACTTGAGATTGCAACTGAAAAATGATAAACACAAGAAGAGCCGCCTCTGAGAGGGAGGATAACAAAAAGTCTGCATCTCCACCTCCCCTTTTGCCCCCGTAAGACTCACATGTCGCAACCCCTAACACCCCATAGAAGTAGGTTGTAACATTGACCATGCCACAACTCATGCAGTTGATAAGTGAGCAAATCTCTGCTCAAATCTCTGATCAACTTTCCGCTGCATTAAATAGGCATACCACTATACCAACCCTAACTGGCAATGCCATTCCGCAATTGCCTCCATTAGAAAAAGGGTCTTCCTAGGACAGTCGTGGTTACTAGGAATCTAAGTAGCCATCAGCTAGACGTGAAGCTAGCCCCTAGACACCCCTAAGAAGAGAGGGGACAATCAGAGTTAAGAAAAGATATTGTTGACTCCATAGACCACCATATTTGACCTAATCGAGCCCCGCAGTGTGTTAAGGTCGAATGCTCCAAGCGTGACTAGTATGAAGAAGTGGAAAAATCTACAAACCACATAGCTCAACCTATTCGAGCCCCACATGTGATAGGGTCAAGCACGTGAGACCTCATTTTGATCAAAATGCCACCCAAGTTGATTGGGATAAGTGGAAAGAAGTTTCCCACTAAGTTCAATAATTAAACAAATGCCTCAATGAGATCTCAAAGAGAAACACTGATAGAATGCCTAAACCAGAGAGCCCCTGGAGATCTCATTAAGAAAGAGGTTTCCTTTTCATTCAAGAGATTGTCTACAAGCACATCGTTGTCGACTCCAAGGTCCTGACTGTACTACCAAGGTATGATGGCTCAACAAACCCTAATGAGCACTTAATGCAGTTCGAGCATATGATGCAGTTGCATGGGCACAACGAATATATCCACTCTAAGATGCTGGTGACCACTTTTCTGGGCATCACGCTTGATTGGTTTGTCAAGCTAGAGCCCTTATTGATATACTCCTATGATATGATCAGCTTTGTGATAAATTTTTACACCAGTTTGCCAATTAAAGAAAGGTAAAATTCCCTCGTACTCATCTCTACACCGTCAAGTAGAATCAAGATAAATTCCTTCATGACTTCTTCACGAGGTTCAACACAAAGGTCCTGAAGATAGGCAATCCCAAGATTGAATTCTTAATCAAATGTTGTTCCTAGGACTCAGACATAAAAAATGCATCAATACTTTGGTGCGCGAGCGCCCAAGGTTGATGGAGGAATTGCTCGACCTAGCGAAGAGGTATATGACCTAGAAGAAGATGAACAAATTGAAGTTCAAACCTCTAAAGTCGATAAAACAAAGAGAGAGATGACCAAAAACACAAAAAAAGAGGCCGATCTTCAATAAAGTACTTCCACAACTACACTCCACTAAATATCCCAAGGAGAGAGGTTTCATATGCCATCCAATTTGACAATCTCCTCAAGAAATCGATAAAACTAACGGAGATTGAAGTGATGAAAAAGTCAAAAACGTACTGCCACTTTCATAAACAAAAGGGGCATGACACAGATGAATGCTTCAATCTCTAAGATGAAATCAAGAGGCTCATCAACAAGGCCATCTCAAGAAATATATGGCTGTGAATGCACAGGTATAAGGGGCTAAAACCAATCGAACTCCCCATAGAGAAAGGTCAATTAGCTCGAGAAGAGAGGATAAAGGAAAAAAACCCACCCATGAAGGTCCTACTGGGGGGACTCCAAATTAGAGAGGAGATAGACTCAAAGAAGACTGGAGTTGAAAAAAGCCTTGCCGGTCGAAACAACATTCTACTTATCGACCAGCGCAGAGCCCATTTTCTTCACTGACAGTGACTTAACCCACCTCAAAGGAAAGAATATCGACCACAAAACTAATTTTCCTATGGTAGACTCTGTTGAGATTGCCAACTTTGAAGTGAGGAAGGTTCTGATCGATAATGGCAGCTCAGCAAATATCATCTTCCTCTCCACCCTAAAAAGAATGAACATAGGGCAATTGAAGTTTGAACTTGTGTGTACCCCTCTGGTTAAGTTTGGGGGGTTAGAGATCATTTCAAAAAGGTCCACCAATCTCTTGACATCATTTGGGGAGGCACCCCGAAGAAAGACCTTGATGTTGAGCTATCTGGTGGTCAACACCCCATTTACTTATAATGTTATCATTAGTTGGCCTACCATCATAGATGTTTATGTAACTATATTAACCTACCATATAAAAATCAAATTCCCAACCCCGGCTGATATAGGTGAACTGCTTTGTAACATCAAGGATGTTTGAAGGTGTTACAATATTTTGATCGAGTTAAACAAGCAGAAGACTTGACCATAATTGAAGACCTTGGGGGATGCCTTTATAGCAAAACCCGAGGAGATCTAAGCTAATAAGAAGAGAAAGCAAGGGGATACCAGGGTGGAACCCATCGGGAAATTCAAAACTATCGAGTTGGAATAAGAGAACCTCAACAAGACAACTCGAATTAGGACAGATATGGACTCCCACCTGAAATGCCTTATGGTTAATTTCCTGAGAAAAAATATTGACATTTTTGCCTAGAAAGCATCTGACCTCCAAGGAATCGACCCCAGCATAATCATGTACTGCCTCAACATTGACCCTTCGTACAAATCGATCAAGTAGAAAATGAGGATATTTAATGCCAAGAAGACCCAAATCATTGAAGAGAAAGTCCAAAAACTCCTAAATGTAGGTTATATTATAGAAATTTAATATTCTTCTTGGCTTTGTAATGTTGTACTTGTCCCAAAATATGAGGGACAATGGCTTATGTGTAACAATTTTACAAATTTGAATAAAGCTTAACCTAAGGATCTGTATCCCCTACCTTGAATAGATTTACTAGTAGATTCCATTGTTGGTTGTAAGTTGTTGAGTATAATGGATGCATTTCAAGGCTACAATCAAATATTCATGGCTCCCGAAGATAGGAATAAAACTTCTTTTGTGGTTCTCAACGAGGTCTATTACTTTTTGGTCATACCTTTTGGACTAAAACTTGCTGGAGCAACTTATCAAAAGATGGTCAATTTTATGTTAAAAAATGAGATAGGCAAATTGATAGAAATATACGTTGATAACATGATTTTAAACACAAAAAAATCCCAGGACCATTTGCTCAACCTCAATCACACTTTTGCAATATTAAGAGCATTTGCTTTGAAGTTTAATCCAAACAAATGTACATTCGGGATTCGAGGAGAAAAATGTTTAGGCTATATGGTTAGTCAACGGGGCATTGAGGCCAATCCACAAAAGATTCAGGTAGTTTTGGACATTACCCGACCTTAAACTATCAGAGATGTACAATGGCTGGTTAAAAGGATTATTGTCTTAGGCAGATTTATCACAACGTTGGCAAATAAGAACTTGCCTTTCTTCAAAATTCTCAGGAATGCCAAGAAATTGGGTTTCCAATGAAATGAACAATGTGATCAAACGCTGGTCGAGTTAAAGCAGTATTTATCATCACCCTCTATGTTGGTAAAACCCAAACTCAGAGAGGTACTTCAGATATATTTGGTAATTTTGGGGACATTGATCAACTCAGTCTTAGTCTCAACCAAAGATGACAGCCATTGACCAGTCTATTACTGTAGTAAGTCACTCTAAGAACTAGAGAGCAATTATTTTGAGATTGAGAAATTTGCATTGGCACTAGTCACCACAGCTTGGAAATTGCATCTCTATTTTAGTCTCATGCCATGATAGTACTGACCAACCAGCCGTTGAAGTAGGTGTTGTCGAAGCTAGACACCTCTAGAAGGTTAACTAAATGGGCCATTAAGTTGGGAGAGTTTGACATTACCTTCCAGCCAAGAAAAGCCATTAAAGTATAGGTTCGGTAGACTTCATCGCTGAGCAAGTTGACTTGCCTGAGAAAAACTATGAAGCCCCTTTTGTTTGGACTTTGCACGTCAATGAGTTATTGACTATATCTGGAAGGGGAGAAGGATTTACCCTCCATTCTCCAGTAGTGGAGGAGTATGATTTTGTAATAAAACTTGACTTTGCAGTTACTAATTATGAAGCAGAATATGAGGCTCTTCTTGCTGGTATGAGGATGGCACTCGACTGAGGAGTCGAGCAGCTGGCTGTAATCACAGACTCCTAGTTGGTAGCGGAATAGGTTGAGGAAAATTTTTAGGCTAAAGATTCCACAATGAGTAAGTACTTAGTGGAGGTTAGAAAATTACAATAATTATTTAAAAAGTTCATCCATAATCAGGTACTTCGATCTAAGAATGAGCGTGCAGATGTCTTGTTCAAATTTGCTAGCTCAACAAGGGGCATGAGAGAAAAAATAATAACATTTTGGTCGCTGATAGGCCATCGATCGGCCTACCCGATGAGAACTTGGTAGAGAACATCGAATAAACAGCCTCTTCTTGGCAGGATCCAATCAAACTCTACTTAAGTCATAGCACAGTCCCTAAGGATAGGAATGATGCTCGATGTCTTTGAGGTCAAGCTACTAAGTTTGCGCTCGATGAACATGGCCAACTATATAAGAGCTCAATTTTTGGACCACCCCTGAGATGCCTAGATCCTAACCAAGCTCATAAAGTATTACAAGACATTCATGTAGGTATATGTGAAAATCATTCCGAGGGAAGATTCGTTGCACATAAAATAATTAGGTACGGATACTTTTGGCCAACATTATTGAAAGATTCTATGGATTTTTCTTAAAAATGTACATCTTACCAAGTTCATTCGAACCTGCCGCATCAACCTACCATGCCCATGGTCAATATCTAAATCTCCTAGCTATTTGACTAATGAGGGATCAACATTTTAGGCTCACTGCTAAAGTCAATAGGTTGATGAAAATTTATAATCGTGGCAGTCGAATATTTTACCAAATAGGTCAAGGCCAAGGCTGTTCCAAAGATAACAGACGTAGCTATCAAGAGTTTCATCTAAACAAATATCATCTGTCACTTTGGCCTACCTAAGATACTTATTTCAGATAACAAGACTCAATTCCAAAGCAGAAGTACTAAAAGTTGGTGCGAAGCCTTGGGGATCACCTAGCACCTTACTTTAGTAGGTAATCCTCAGTTGAACGGCTAAACAAAGATGATAAATATAATAATCCTCAACCATTTGAAAGCTAGGATATAGGATACTAGCTCGAGTTGGGCGAACGACCTCCCAGGAGTGTTGTGGGCATACAGAACAATTCCTTAAATAGCTACAAGTCACAGCCCTTATAGTCTGGTTTATGGTTCTAAGGCAATCATCCCTTCAGAACTCATCTAACATACTACTCAAATTATTCACTTCCACCCATTCAGAAACACATTAGAAAGGAAGCTCGACTTGGAGACTATCGTTGAGCAAAGGTAAGAAGCTTACAATACGATACAGTGCTATAGGTTGAAGATGGTGGAAAACTATAACAAAGGGGTCAAACTATACCGCTTTAAGGTCGAAGACTTAGTTCTTAAAAAGGTAGAAATATCCAAGAATGTTGGTAAACTCGACCCAAAATGAGAGGGACCCTACACTGTTGTGAAGGTATCAAAATATAACGCCTATCGACTTGCTAATATTGATGGGGATGAGCTCCCTAGCCCATAGAACGCTATCAATTTGAAGAAATTCTACATATGAAACCACATTGTAATCATTCTCGTATCCTAAGATATGAATAAAGTTTCAACAACACTACTACCATTTGTTTGTATTATCATAGCATCATCTATCTCGCACCATTGCAAGCATCAAGTTAACCCTGTAGTCAATGAATAAGTAGTTTCATACTACCACTCAAGTATCAAGTCGACCATATAGTCAATGAACAAGCAGCTTCACGCTGCCACACTAAAGCATCAAGCCGATCCTGTAGCCGATAAATAAGCAGCTTCATGTTACCACTCAACCATCAAGTCAATCCCATAGTCAACGAACAAGCAGCTTTACACCGCCACACTCAAGCATCAAGTCAGCCCCATAATCAATGAATAAATAGCTCCACATTGCCACTAAAGTTCTAAGCCGACCATGTAGTCAACGAACAAGTAGCCCCTCGCTACCATTGAGTATCAAGTCAACCCGAAAGCAATTCTGCATTGCCACACAAAAGTCTTGCGTTGACCCCATAGTCAACAAAGAAACAACTGTATACTGCCCAGTCAAATTTCAAGTCGACCCCACAATTGACACAAAACCAAAGCATTAAAGTGACCATGCAATCGACTCCAAACATCTATATGTTATAAACTTAAAAACTTTTTAACCCAAACTATATAATCGACCCAGTAATTGATTAATAGGTCAACCATGGAATAATGAAAATCAATTATAAAGATAAGTGTGCTTTGGCAAGACCATGCATATCTTTCAATACTAACCAAAAATTGATGACAAAGTTGTTGAATTTTATAAATTTCATAGGTAACCAACATGGCTGTCAACTATTCACTCATGCAATCATGACAATAAAGTTGCATTCGACAGGAAACATATGAAATTTATGTCATTTGACAAAAAAGATATGAAAAAGATCTTTCATTGAAAAGAAGGTTCATTACAGTCAAATTTCTTTTACAAAAAAAGAAGCAAAAATAAAGAAATGACATCAAGGAGCAGTACAAAAATAAGGATCAACCTTGGCTTGACCTTGCCCAATCACCTTTCAGCCAGTCTTGATCAGGCTCTGGCAGCATAGACGAAAGCAGCTAAGAAGCTTGAGGTAGTCAAGAAGGCCCCGTGACGTCCCTCATGAAGTTAGTTGAACGAAGCACGTACTGCACAATGTCAACCTGCTTCTCCCTCAGCTGGATGGCAAGGTCCTCAGCAAGGTAAATTCATTCACCAACTCGTTCAGCCTAGCCTCATCCTCAACCTTTTTTCTTTGGGCTTCATCCATTGACTTAATAGGGCATTTATCATGGTGTTCTTCTCCCCAACCCTATGGACCCTACCCTCCTCAGATTCAGGGTAAAATTGTAGATTATCATCAAGAGTAGAGCTTATTTTGATCTTATTGTTTAGCCAAAAAGCATAACCTAGGCACTCAAGCTGCTTGACTGCCTTATGGAATGTGTCACAAGCATCGCTGATCGGCATAATTACACTTGCATCCTAAAAGGTTGAGCTCATTACAAACTGTTCCAATGCTTCCCGCCACATTGTGGGAAGCTGTTAAGTGCAGGCCTCTCGGGCCTCCTTGAGCATATCTGCACAACTAGCTACTCAACTTGAGGAGTAGCTCATCTACAGGTCCAAATGAGCTTTCTTTAGTACGGAGTCCATCCAACTCCTCTCCTCAACTGCCTACATAAGTTGCTGATTGTTAGAACTTAGTTGCTCTTTAAGGTTTGCCACCTTCTTCATCATCTGGTCAACTTGTAGTTGGGAAGACACAAGTTGAACCTTGAGGGTTTTTGCATCTCCTCCCTCTTACAACTCCTTTCGATTAGCCAAAGCCAGATCTACCTAGTGGTAAAAATTATGCCCCAACTAGCTTACTTGAAAGAAAGAGCATCAGTAAACAACACAACTTTCTAAAATGAGAATTCAATGAGAAACTGCTGACATCATACTTATCAGATTGCAATAGTAGGCTAGAGCTCTGAGCATTCCAACCTTACTTAGTTGCATAAGTCTTTGCTGGTCCTTGGTAAAGAGCCCAATGACCATCTATTTGAGGGCATCGAGGCCTGCCATCCAGGATTGTATAATAGAGGTCGAATCAATCACCTCCATGGTAAGGTCAAGCCAAAAGCTGGGCGATTCCAGTTGGGGCAGTTAAAATAGTACCCTATCGCCATGCTTGCCGAACAAGTCATAGCCTATTATTGCCTTCTACTTTCCCTTATCACCCGCTATCCTTTTTGGTGCTGGACCTTTTTGTTCAATCATTTGTCTTTTACCAATAGGGCTACTTTGAATGTGCTTCTCTGGTTGAGCAGGTTGAGGTTGGGGCACCCGTTCAATTCAGGGCACTGTAGGGGTGGCGATTGATAAGGTCAAGTGCACAAGTTCTGCCACAGCTATTGCTCGATAGCGCTCTTCATTTCTTTGGGCTTTTACTGCAGCTTCTGCTTGACTATGAGCCATTACCTATTCTCGATCTGCCAACAAAGTTAAAATAAAAGGTATCAGAATCAAGCAAAAATAATAAAATTTATAGTTAACACAATTAATAAAGATCTCTACTTAGTCAATCACCCACGGACAGGTCCAGGTCAAGCTCGGCCTACGATAGGCCAACCAACACCAAGCACCTCTCTTCAATCAAAATTGAAGCCTCCATATGCCCAAATTTGACTAGGTCCCAAATAAAGGTGTTGGGTCAACCAGGTGTTTGATTCTTTAGCATTTCTATATGCCCTCTCCACTATCTCCTCAGAACGTTAAAATCTCTAGGGCCCTAAACGTAAAAAGAAAAAGTATTTTTTCCACTCCTGGCCATACTAGAAGAAGGGACTACTGGAGCTTTCGACGCGAATGCACCATTAGATAATAGAAGCTGGATTCTTTTGTACTACCCAACTTTTGAGATATTGACAAGTGGAATAGATTTGAAAAGTTAGCAAAGGAAGCTAGCAGGTCAAACAGGTACATCAACACAGCAAAATTGTATATTGTGGTAAAACAGTTAGGGAGAAGCTAGGTTATATAAACTTCGAGGCCTACCAGGAGTTCGACTATATATGGTGCTAAGGGAAACCTAAGGCCATACTTCAATCGCTCCTTAAATACCATTATACATCTATTGGGAGGTTGATGCATCCTACCATGAGGCCCGAGCACTAAAAGTTCATACTTGTTAGGAATGTGGTACATCTTTCTAATTCAAACTAAGTTAGCCGAGCATATTTTGGAGACTATTTCACTATAGTGGTCTGGTGTGAATAATTGACGGCGCGACATAGGTGCTTCACTGGGGCCAGCCTCACCCCTAGAGGCAACCTACTTAGTGCTCGAGCTGCTCGAGGTCAAGCTATCGCTTGATGAGCTATCATAACTACTCTCATGTGTTCTTTCAGATGTATTTTCAACCCCAGTTTCCCTATGAAACTATGCACCCTTAGACTTAGTGTTTTCACTATCTAAAGTGTTAGACATTTTTATAAAGAAAAATGAAAAAAAGCTCAAAAGGGCAGAAGAACTTATAGTGGATAGCTTGAAAACTCTAAAGTGCAGAAAGGATTTAGAGAGCTTGGAAAGAAAGAACTTGACTAGAACAGATTTCACCAAATGCGTAAAATGAGTGTCTCTACCCCCTATATTTATAGGCATTTGGATGCAGGAACCCAAGCGACAGTAATAATTGCACTACCACCCCTTGGTGCTTCGTATTCTATGATGTAACTGACATATTAAATGCATGAAAATAGTCAGAACACTGGTTGAGTATTCAAAAATCCTAGTTGAGTATTCAAAAATCCTAGTCAAAAAGTCATAATCCTAGTCGAATATGTATAACCACCATAAAACTGTTGTAACTACCATAACCGTCATTCAATTATTTACTCTTTGCTCTTTCTCATTGACAAGCTCGATTAGGACCACAAGTGAGAGGGACTCATGATACAGGATAGCCCAATAGGTCTAGCCTAACAAGTTATTGACCTCAAAAAAGGCCCTTGGGCTCACTTAACATACACAACCCAACATCGTCTCTAAACCCAACAGGGCTGATCCACTCAACTAGAATTGCCTGGTCGAACGGACTATTCTCAACCATACCCTACATGTGGCTTCAAGTCACTTGACCCAATTAACCATCTTTCTTGTCGACCTTCTTGTCTGTTCGATCTTTATCAACCAGAGTACTTACTCTAGCACTGACTCATATCCTGACCCTATTTAATGCTCTAAGACGTAGCATGCCTTCACATTAATGGTGCATGCCACCTGGTACAGTCTCTGCCACCAACCCTGCCACCAACTCTAGCAAGGAAGCGTACCACCAAGGTATTGTTCATCCTAAAAACTAGGAGATGATACCACTTGAAATAGTATCGAGATAAAAAATGGCCAATAACCCTCGAGCATGAACAAAAGCTCTCTTTACCTGATAGGGGTATCTTAGACATACTACTCACCGAGATAAGGCTAAAAATACCTCACTCCTAGCTACACTCCAGGTAATACAATATATACACTATACGCTCCTACTCTTTTGTTTGATTACCTCATCCCAACAAGAACTAACTAGAGTGTCGGAATGCCTTCACCGAGGGCATCTCGGCTAGTTTAACGTTTGTTGGTCGTTACAGATCTCAGGCCTAGAATAATATTGTTATTAGATCATTTGACTTCTTTAGTCGGATCAGCCTAAACATCACCCAATTCACTATAAATGACTTTCAACCTCATCAATTATATTTAATAAAATTCTTAAATCTCTTAAGTATTATATTTGTGATATTTGTATAAGGATATTCAAGGTATTTCATATTAAAAACTATTCTACTTTTAATTTAGTTAGAAAAGGTTAGTATAGTAAATTAATTTAATTCCTGTTGATTTAAAAAATGTGTTTGTACACATGCCAATTTTTTAAGAGGAGTAGGATGTTAGATTAACACTATAGTTATTGAACCGTAGGCAACCCCTAATGTTATAATTGGATATGTGTTTTTCCGATCATACTAAAAGTTGTACGTGAAGTTGACAAAGTGTGAAGAATGAATATAATGAAATGAAATATTTAAAAATATTATTTTTTGTTTAAATTTAAAAAAGCAGAAATATTACTTGTAAAAATATAAACTTGCATTTATATTAAATTATATTCATCCCTCCATATAAAATTATAGTTATTACATTTCATAAATTTAAAAAAATATATATTATAATAGCAACTTGGTCTTTCTATTTTTCGTCAATCAATGCTATCTTAGAACGCATGCAATAGAAATTTTTTACGTATACATTTTATTTTTATGAAAATAAACAATGAATGTAATTTATACGACAAAAACAAACATCAAATGGTATTCGTAAGTTATAAAATTGACTGAATTTTTTTCCATTGATCAAGGAGTTTTTGTATTATTAAATGGAAATCTGAATATAATTCAAAAACACAGTTCATTATTCCATCCAAAACTTGGTTATAAAAAAATTGAAGTTGTAACCTTGCTATTACGAACATCGTCAACCTTGATCAACTTACGCAGAAGAATCATCATCCATCACAATATTGCAAAAAGGAGCTGAAAATTTTAAACATTTATGTGATTATGCCGAAACATGAATTAATGTATAGAATATAAATTTGTATATATAGGAATAAGTAAGCATATTTCTGTTTTCTATCAAAGAAGCCTTAAATTTCATATGTCATTCCAACTTTAAGAAGCCTGGTCCGAGGTATGGCCAACACTTTATCCTTTTGTCTGAAGTTCTTCCTCAGGAAGCTATAGCCATAGTTGATGACAAACTTCTTGAGCACTGACGAGTCTTGTTTTGCCACCACATCAGCTTCTCCCATCAGATAGAACACACCTTGGTCCATTGCTTTCTGCACAAACTGCATCTCGTCTTCAGACACAACGCTAACATGAGCTGGCAGTACAGGGCTGATCCTATTAGATGAATTCGAGGACTTTGCTGCATTAAAGGACTGAATAGATCTGCTGCTTGATGAAATGGACGGTGGGATTTGCTGCTCCAACGATCCTTCGTTGTGGACTACTGCAGAAGAAGAACTGGACTTTGATCTGCCCTTTCCATCAGTCTGAAGTGAACCAGAATGAGGAATATTATTAATATTGTTAACCGTGTGATCATGTGGCATTTGTTCAACAGGCCCACTTTCAAGCATCAAATTCTCCCGCCTGATAAACTCCTTCAAGTTTTCCACGAGTTGGCGTTCAAACTCCTTTGGTTCCTCGATGAGATCCTTATATCCGTATCTCGCAACACAACGGAATATTCTGTATTCTTTTGGCTCAACCTGTCGGAACAGAAAGCGCTCCTCGAGGACAACTTTGCTGATGGGGATGGACTTGATGGAGACCATTACTAGTACTGAATGAATTGATGGGATATTGGAAATGAAGTGAGGAAATATTGGTGGAATTCCCTGGACAAGTTCGGAATAGAGAAGTCCTATTCCAGGGATTCTGATTATATCCCTGTTGTTAGCCAAGTCCCTTACATAAGCGTTGGAAACCTTGTTTTTAAGCTCAAACATGTAGCGTTGTTGGTGGGCGTAATGCCATATACCCATCATTATCATAAGCACGAAAGAGAAGGCTAGTGGAAGGTAACCACCTTGAATGAACTTGTAGAGAACTGAAGAAAAATATGTAAGCTCTATTGACATAAAAACAATGAAGAACAAAAGAATCTGCCAAACTTTTGTCTTCCACACAACTAGCATAATTAAGGTGACCATAGATGTAGTTATCAGCATCACAGCAACAACCGCAATACCTGCAATTAATTAATTTATAGAATGAAATTAAACACTTTGTAGCATTGTATATGGTTGTCCAATCTAGATTCTCTATTTCATTTCGTGTTTTTTTTTTCTAGTCTATTTTATGGATACATGTCAAGTGTACTAAATATTTCATTATAAAAATAATTAATTAGAAATTAAATATACTTAACAAATATTCATTAAATTAAAATAGAAAATTAAATACAAAGTGAAATAGAGAATCTAAAATGCTAGTTGTCACTTTCACCGTCCACTATGCCCTAAACATGAACACACATATAGATATATATATATATATAATATCACTAATTAATAAATTAAGATTAATCATGAAAATATATACATTAATTAATTGTTCTTACCATAAGCATTGCCTATCTTTTCCGTGGTTTTGAAACCAAATGTTACCAAGACACAGGCAACCATGAGAAGGTAGTTGATCTCGGGGATATAGACCTGACCCTCATACTTAGGAGAAGTGTGAACAACTTTAACTCTTGGGAAACAACCTAAACTCAATGACTGAGAGATGATTGCAAATGCTCCTGATATCATAGCTTGACTAGCAATAACGGCTGCGGCATTAGCTACCACGAATGTTGGCCAATATAGTG
>JACGDI010003775.1:101043-128083 GCA_014898725.1 Jacaranda copaia | reverse complement strand
TATATATATATATATATATCGATCTTCATCCAAAATATATATGTGTGAGAATTACTTGGATAGCGGGTACATTAAAGTGGCCCAGATCAGCAAACATGGCTTCAGCTCCTGATCAAGTAGAACAGCATCAGCATGTAATTAGGAAAAGAGATGAATTGATACGAGAATAATCACGGAGCTAGGTAGTATGTAAATCCTCTGAATATATATAATATATAGACACAGTTCGTTCTCACCTGTGATGCAGAGAATTACCCCCCCAAGAGATATCCACCCTTTCTTGCCATTTCTTTTGAAGTAATCAACTATGTATTTTGGATTGAAGGCACGCAAGACGCCCACATCATGTTTAAATAAGTTATATATTCCAATCCCACTTATGAAAAGAAACCATAAGCAGATGGCTGGAGCAAATGAATACCCGACTTTATCAGTGCCAAACCGTTGGATGCAAAACAGAATGATCAATATCGCAATGGAAATGAGGACAACGGCATCTGCATGCAAAACCAATAATATGATACTCAGATCATGTTTTCAGTAAGTAAAGAAATTAACCAGTTTGTAGGTGTTTACCTTGGTTTAGAGGCTTGATTCCACTCACAGCAGAAAGAACTGCATATGCCCAAGTCAGAGAAATATATATATATATATATACAAACACTTATGTGAAAGATGTTATAATTAGGCTCCTAATTATTAATATCTTTACGTGTGTGTGTGTGTGTGTATTAATTAACTGACCTGAGATGCAAGGAGTTAGAACACCATCACCAATAACCATAGAAGTTCCCAGGATAGTTCCAAGGAAGAGCACTATTTTAGCAGTTTTGCTCTTCTCCAGTTTCGCTTTGATCTTCTGAGCCCGTCGCAACTGGTTTGATGGCGTGTCCAGTCTGTAATTTGACAGTTCTCTGTCCTCAGGTTGATCATTTGGTATCAGGCTCACATTTGCATACCGGCAAATCAAGGAATATAGTGCAAATGTTCCTCCTGATCGATCAAAAATTAATATTATAAATCGTAATGTCCTCGTATATACATGTATAAATTCATGATATTAGAAATATACACATGCATGTATACAGCCAACTTATTAAAAAAAAAAAAGAATTGTGGAAATCAATGTTATGTATGAATACCATCGCCATTGTCATTAGCCCACAAAACAAGGAAGACGTATTTGATCATTGGGATTAAGATTATGGTGTAAATGATGAGTGACAGCACCCCCAGGATGTCATCTTTGTGTTCAATTCCGTTGGGGAAAGTGCCGGCGAACACGTATAGCGGCGATGTCCCGATGTCTCCATATACCACTCCTATGCTTTGAAACGCCAGGCTCAAAGTCCGGCTCCAATTTGCCTACAATTTATTCATTAACATTTAAATTACTGCCGTTTGATCAGTGTACATACATTAATATAGAGACTAATTATTATATATAATAAGTGAACCATTAATTAATGCAAGCAACCTCGGGATGCTCTTTATATTCTCTGTTAATTTGCTATTTCAAATTCATATATATATACAAGTATATATGATTTTTAATTAATTATTTATTTAAAAAAATATTTAATAAATATGTTATGTATTGAAGTTTGTTTTAAAAAAAATACGAAATGAAATAATTACAAGATCTAAACTTAGATAGGGTTAAGTTTATCTAAACTATATAATCAAAATATAAGTGTGTGTGTGTGTGTGTGTGTATAAGAATAAAGAAGAGAAGAAGAAGATGATGATGATGATGAAGAAGAAGAAGAAGAAGAAAGAACCTGAAGGGAGGCACGGTGGTTGGGCTTGAAAGAAAGATTTCCAGCCTCCATGTTAAGGGAGTCGACACGGCGGAGCCTCGCCCACGACACTTTCCTTTCCTTGATATTGGTTTCTGCGTTACCATTGGTGGTTGCCTGCTCGGCTTCTTCCGCCATTTCTGCTTCCATTTTGTGTATACTCTCCGCCATGTTAATTTGTTTTCAGTTGCGTAACATATACACATATTGTACCCGGGGAGGTGGTGGCATTTTATAGGCTTCAGCATACAAATCCCATTATATATTTTATTGGCCCTTTTTTTCCCAATTAATTTAAGTACTACTTGTCGATTTCAAAGTCTATTGGACTGACGTGCCTGTTGTTCCTTAATTTAGTTGAGCTATTTATATTTCATAATTGTTTCATAAATTTAAATAAAACTTTACTTGTTCTATTGTTAGACATTTTTCTTTTACACGCGGATCATCGTATAGTCATATAATTAATCAATTTTGTTTCACCCAAATAAAACTCACACACACACACATACATATATGTATGTATTATATTCTTGAATTTCCCAAGTTATTGTATGTTTTTCCAAATTATGGAATTACAATTATTAAAACTGTGCTAATATATTCAATGATTTGCACTTAAGTGGCATCAAATTTTTCTTATCATGTGGAATATCTCGTATTCGATCAAAATGGACGTCTTTGTGTATACTTTATGTGTACCTATTAATTGCAATCTTGTGAAATTTATACTTTCATATTTTTTGATTTGATATTTGTATTCTATTGATTTAATATTTTTATTCTATTAATTTGTTGAAAGACTGATTTTTTATAGATTTGTTGTAAAGGATACTCTCTCAAAAAAAAAAAGTGCTAATATAAATTCACATAATTTTAATTTTTTAATTAAATTAAAATATTCTCATTGATTGTTAATTTATTTTAATAAAATTAACATATTTGTTACGACTAAAACTTCATGTTGTATTTTTTTATAATGTTTACTTTTTAAAATAATTTAACACAATTTCTCCCTTTTGTTTGAGTTGATTTTCTATTGTGCAGTAGATTTTTTGATCTCAATATTGTTCATTATTTTTTTTATATTTTCATGCATTATATTTTTATTGATTTGTTTGAGTTACCTTAAATTTATTGAGTTTTTTTAATGAAAAAATATAAGTGATTTTATATTATTATATTGTGCCTTTACAGATGTGACAATATTATGACTAGCACGAATTTTTATTATTTTTGTTATTTACACATTGTGATTTCATAAAAATAAAAAACAGAAAAAATCATTTTGTTTCATGTGTCTTATTAAAAAAATATTGTGAACTAGATTTATTTTTACATGAAATTAGAATAATGTATATAAATTATATTTTAATTATAATTAATTTTATTTGTACAGACAGATGCTAATTTAGTGTGTTTGCGAATTTTCAAAACCAAAAAAGAAAAAAGAAAAAAAAACTAATAAAGATGTGTTGGCTAATATGTGTATATGAATGGTAATTAATTAGAATTTTTATGAAGCATGTACGTAGTTTAGTGGAATCTCCCAATGATCTAATAATAAATATACATGATTGTTTACCTATTAATCAGTATGATATAAGGGATGCAATACATGTTTGAAAAAAGATCTGAATTGATCTAAGCAGCATTCGGGCACTTGCAGGCAAGGACTATTGATTGTTATTTAAAAATATTACCAGACAAATATATTATTATTATGAAGAATTATTAGGTTAAGTTTAACGTACTGTTTCAAATGGATCTGTCATCCAAAGCAAAATTAATCTAAGCGGTTGGAATTTGGAATAGGGGAAGGCACGTAAAATGTATATATTAACAAAAAAGGAGCTGTCGCTGTCAAATGGCATTATAAAAATATTGAAAGAGGAATAAGCAGCATGTAATTGTGAATTATGAAATAATTATGATGGATGATGAGGTCATGGGAGCGACGGACAGCCACCGCCATTGTGAAAGAAACAGGAAAGTTGAAACTCGACCTAATAATTGTCGTAAAATATTGGAGTCAACTGTTCATCAGCGGCATGAAATGTTTGTACACCGTTTATATTGAGTTATATAATTTAAATTCTTTGAAATTATTTATTTATACGATGCAAAATACTTACCCTGCTTTTAGCAAAAAATTTGGCTCCATCGATGATTAACTTTCAAGAACAATTTGGAGGGAAGTGAAGAATTCAAGAATATATAGAATAAAAACGGAAATGGATTATGAGAATGAAAAGAAATTGAATCGCTGTTTAAAATATCATTTATATAATGAATATTATTTAAAATATTGAAAAGAACATATTTTAATTGGATGTCTCTGTATATATGTAAAAACATGCATGTGATAAATATTTATTATAATTATAATTTATATTATCGTAAAACAATATATAAATATATATATATATATTTTA
The DNA here is from genome assembly GCA_014898725.1 of Jacaranda copaia. Taxonomy (NCBI): domain Eukaryota; kingdom Viridiplantae; phylum Streptophyta; class Magnoliopsida; order Lamiales; family Bignoniaceae; genus Jacaranda; species Jacaranda copaia. Next base: position 123,849 of record JACGDI010003775.1, on the reverse strand, counting down.
TAAAATGTTATATATAATTAGCTTATACGATGTACAGTAGATACTTATTCATAATAACAGTTATTAAATATTAACATATATATATATATATATAGACACATTAGTGCGTATTGTATTTACAGATGTGTGTGTGTGTGTATATATGTTTATTACATATCTAATTAATTAATTAATTAAGTATATGCATACAAACATATCTGTTTCTTAACTTAATCTTTGCAATACTACAAATTAGTAATATGAACATATATTTTGTATTTAAACAATATACTCTACCATTCTGTATAATATTCATTATATTCAAAAATAAATATGCAAATTAAACAATTTTTGGCCAGATGCTGATATATTTTATTTTACATACTTATATACATAAAAGATATAATAATATCTATTATATTATATTCATATATGTATATATGGAAGTATAAGAATATCTACTATATTTAATATAACCATTCAGAGAAATTCAATAGTTTAGTATTCGGTATATTTAACATAGAAATTAATTATCTTATATTATCATATATGGGTATATACATGTGTGCGTGTACAGGTGTGCAGACATGAATAGTTAAGATAACTATCACTACAAGAGAATATTCCTTTTACCAACGAAAAAATTCATCACTAATTTAACAAAATTTGTCATAAAATATGATTTTATAAAGGATTTGTTTCAAAAATCTGTTAGCATATATTTGGTCACTAATTAGTTTTGTGATAAAAAAACAAAGGATGTCATAAAATTAATTTTGTGATGGAATTTTCATCACAAATAGAAAAAATATATTTAAAATTATGAAATTTGTAATAGACTTGTCGTATCAATAAAAACTTTTTAGATCTATTACAAGTATTATTACTAATATATATATATATATATATATATGTGCTCATTTTTCTAAATTTATCAATAATCCATCAAAATTTTATTACAATTGTTTTCAAATTGTGATGGAGCTCTATTTATCACAAATTTTTCATTAGTGAAGGCATTGTTTTCTTGTAAGTGTATTAATTAATCACATAACATGTAATTTAAAATATTAGATATAGCTTAAATATAATATAAAATATATACATGCATATTTTCTAAAAGTTTTTCTTATATTTAATGTTTCCTATAGCAATATGTAGTGTGTAAATATGAACCTTATAATATGAGAGTTTAATAAATATAATAGTAGTAATATAAAAAGAAAAAGTCCATTTCTAGACTATTGCAACTGGATGTAATAAATAAAACACAATGTAGCTTGTATAAATTTTGAAACCTTAAGGGCCCATTGGGTTTCATTTTCAAAATCTATTTTCACATTTTTACTATTTCAAAAATAAAATATATAATTTTTTACATATTATCACCTAACTTTATTTTTATTTTCATTTTTAAAATATATTTTTCAATAACCAATATATCTTTTCTTGATAACATATACATCTTCTCTCTCTATTCTATTATTATTACTCTCTCTACCTACAACATATTAAAATCAATATAATCATTATTTTTCCAATAATCTATCTAAATACAAATATATTTTTAACTCATTTTTACTAATTAATTTTTTAAATTTTAGTAATGATGAAAATAAAAATTGAAAATGAAAATATAATTAAATGGGCCAATAACTAACTTTTTAATTTTTAAAAATAATTGAAAATAAAAATGACCTTTGAAAATAAAACTAAATAGTCAATAAAGCTTTCCAAAAAAATTATGTTTTATTATAACGTACTTGAATCGACGGCATGTCAATTCAACTTCCTATGCACGGATGGGCTGCGGGTTTGAAACAACAACCAGTTCAATGTCATCGGAAGGACTATTAATAGTGCAAATTTTAATATGGATTCGATTTGAATTGGATTTAATAATTTAGAATCTTTAACCAATAAAAGATTGAATCGATATGATTTAATTAAAAAAATTTGCAATTCGAAATAAATAGAGCGAATATGAACTTGACTTAATCCAATTCATTAATAATCCGAATCTGAATATATACAGTAGTACATGTATATATAGTATTATATATGTATATACATAAGGTTCCATAGTGATGCCAAAATGAGTTTTTGGGCGAAAAAAGAAATGAGCTCTTATACAATATATCAAATTAGTTGATTTTCATATAAAATGTTAGATTTGGATGTTATCCACGTTATAATTGCATCACTTGTTTCTCTATTTTTATAACAAAAAATGATACAGGAAAAGTAATGAGTGGGAGCTGAATGTTGTAATATGAAAAAATGCAATGCAAATTTCAATTTGATTGAAATGAGTTTCTTTGTTATAAAATTTTAAGTTTATAATTAATTAATTAGAAAATCAAGTATATATGCATTTATAATGTCAAATAAGTACTATTATCAGCATCAGAATCCAAAATATAATGATATAATAAATGAATATGATTAAGTTATATTCTATTATTGCTTTTATATGATAAATAGATTTGAAAATTTATTTGTTAATATATTATGTGCATGCTTTTTTAAGGATGAATATTTTGGATTTTAATTCTACTAATTTTTTTAAAAAATAACAAATATATGATTTTTGGGAGTAATCGAATTCGGATCTTTTTTCAAATATTTAATTTTTATATAGATTTGGATATGGTTATCGCAATCAAAATCCTATAGAATTTTGGATCAAATTTAAATATAATATATCATTGTTGGATTCGAATTCGAATTTAGCACAATCTGATTTGAATTCAAACCGTTGATAGCCTTAATCATCATTAACATTTTATATTTTTTGTCTCCCCTTCTTTTTGGTTTTTTCTTTTTTTAAAGTTGAAAAGTTGATATGAATGGCCCTACCAACCCAGAAGGATGACTTTCCCTGATAAGTAATACCTCAATTTTTATTTTTATCAGTAATTACTAACAATTCAATTTTACTAATCAAAGATTATTAAGGGAAACCTTCATTGCATTTATGTTGCTACTCAATTTGGATCTTTTATTCCATTTTATATTTTATCTCTTAGTTTTTTACATAGATGCATGCTAAACGTATCTAATATGGAATAGGCCAACAGGCTCAGCCTAATAAGTTATCAACTTTAGAGAAGGTTTCCAAGCCCACTTAGCATTTAAAGCCCAACTACACTTTCAAACCCAGCTGGGTCAAGTTACTTGACTGCAATTACTAGGTCGAGCGGATAGTTCTTGAATTTACCCTGCAAGAGGCTTTTAGTCGCCTAGTTCATCCATCTATTTCTTTGGTCGACCAATCCCTATGGTCGATCATCATCAACCAGAGAGCTCACTCTGATATTGAATCATATCCTTGTCGCATTTGATGCTTTAACAGTCAGCGTGCCTCTATATTAATGGCACGTGCCTCCCCAGTACCACCTTTGCTATCAACTCTATTAAGAGGCTCACCTCCAAAGTTCTATTAGCTTAGGAAAGTAAGAGATAATGTCACCTAAAATAGTACAGTGTTAAGAAATGACCTACAACTCCCAAGTAAAGACAAAAACTTTTTGCACTTAATAGGGACATCTTAGACACATCACTTACCTGGAGAAGGCTATAAATGCCTCATTGCTAGCTACCTTCCAAGTATGTCATTTTTACTATGCGCTCTTACTTTGCTACACGATTATCTCATTCGACTTGTATTGACTTGAGTGTCGGAGTGTCTTAGTTTGGGGCACCTCGGCTAGTGTGATAGTTGTTAGTGATTGCAGATCTCAGTTCAAAAAAAATATTACTATTGGATCATTCAACCTCTATGGTCGAATTAGCCCAAACACTATCTAATTCACTCAAATAGCTTTCAATCTCATCATTTTGGCACTGTCTGTGAAAAACTTGATATTGCAACTGAAAAACGGTAAACACCAAGAGAGCTACATCTGAGAGGGAGAAAAATAGAAGGATAGTGTCTCCTTTTCCTCCTCAACCTCAACAAGGATCACATGCCCCAAGCCCCAGTGCCCTACAAGAGCAAGTTGTAACCCTGACCATGGCTTAGTTAATGCAGCTTATAAGTGAACAAAGCTTTACCTAGATCTTTGTCCAGCTCTCTACAACATTGAACAAACATACAATCGTGCCAGCCGCAACTGGTAGTGCAACTCCGCAATTACCACCATTAGAAAAGAGGTTCCCTTGGGCAATCACGATCACCTAAAATCCAGTCACCCACCAGCAAGACAAGAAGCAAGTCCCAGGCGCTTTTATGGAGAAAAGGGGTGACCATAGCCAAGGGAAGAGATTGCGACTCTATAGACCATTATGTTCGACTTAATCGAGCCCCGTAGTGTGATAAGGTATGACGTTCAAGACTAGACCAGCATGAGAAAATGGGTAAATTAGCGAATCACATGGCCCAGCCCATTCGAGCCTCGCAGTATGATAGGGCCAAGCACGTAAGGCCTCAGCTCGACTGCAACATGACCTCAGCTAATTAGGAGGAGTGGGAAGATGTTTCCCACTAAGTGCAGCAGCTGAACAGATGCCTCAATGAGATCTTGAGAAAAAATACTGAAAAGGTGCCCAACCTAGAGGGCCCCCCAAAGGTCTTACCTAGAGAGAGGGTCGCCATTTATTCAGGAGATTATCGACAAGCATATTACCATTAATGCCAAGGTCTTCATCGGACTCCCACAATACGATGGCTTAACTAACCCTAATGAGCACTTAATGTAGTCCAAACATATGATGCAACTACATGGACATAATGAATACATCCACGCGAAGATGCTGGTGATCATTTTTTAGGGTATAGCGCTCGACTAGTTTGTCAAGCTTGAACCTTCATTGACATAATCCTACGACCAGCTTTGTGATAAGTTCCTACACCAATTTGTCAGTTGATGAAAGGCAAAGCTCTCTCACACCCATCTTTACACTATCAAGCAGAACAAGAGAAAGTCCCTCTATTATTTTTTTATAAAGTTCAATATGGAGATGCTGAAGATCGATAATCCCAAGATCGAGTTCCTGATTGATGTACTATTTTTGGGGCTCTAACATAAAAAAATATGCCAATGCTTTGGTACGAGATCACTATGGTTGATGGAAGAATTGCAAGACCTAGCGGAGAGATACATAGACTAAGAGGAGATGAACAGGCTGAAGTTCGAAAACCCTGAGGTTGAGCAACAAAAATAAAGAGAAAATTGACCAGAAGCAAAGGGAGAAAGGTTGATCTCCAATAAAATGTTTCCATGACTACACTCTGCTTAACATCTTGAGGACAGAGGTTCTATTTGCAATCCAGCATAACAACCTCCTCAAGAAATTAAGGAAATTGACGAAACTAAAGTAATGAAAAAATTGAAGAAATATTGTCACTTTCATAAATAAAGAAGGCATGACACAGATGACTGCTTCAATCTCCAATATGAAATTAAGAGGTTCATCGGCAAGGCCATCTCAAAAATACGTGGCCAACGACGCACAAATTGAAGGAGGTAAAACTGATCAGACTCCCCATAGAGAAAAATTGGTTAGCTCAAAGAGGAAAGACAAAGAAAAGAAACCCACCTAAGATGATCGCTCACCCATTCAAAGAATAATTGACATGATTGCAAGGGGTCCTACTAGGGGGACTCAAAGATAGTGAAGAGATAGATGTAGATAAGGTTATAGTTGACTAAAGCCTCCCCAATCGAAACAATGTTCCATTTATCTATAAGTGCAGAGCCCATCTCCTTCATTGATGATGACCTGGCCCATCTCGAAGGAAAAAACATCAACTATAAAACTAATTATTTTATAGTAGTCTCCATTGAGATTGCCAACTTTGAAGTTAGAAAGGTTTTGATCGATAATGGCAGCTCGGCCAACATTATCTTTCTCTTGATGCTAAAAAGAATGAACCTAGGCTAACTAAAATTAAAGCCTGTGTGTACCTCTCTGATTGGGTTCGAGAGGTCAAAATCATTCTAGAAGGTTCTATCAACCTCTTTACCTCATTTAGGGAGGTGCCTCGCAGAAGGACACTGTTGATAAACTACCTAGTAATCGACGTTCCATTTACTTATAATGTTATAGTTGATCGACCAGCTCTCAATGATTTTCATGCCATTGTATCAACCTATCACACAAAAATCAAATTCCTGACCTCGATAGGCACGGGTGAGCTGCTATGCAACATCAAGGAAGCTTAGCAATGTTATACCATTTTGATTGCATCGAGTGAGCAAACGATTCAACCATAGTTGATAACCTCAAGGGACACCCATATAGCAAAACTAAGGAGGGCTAGGATAATAAGAATAAAAAGTTGAAAGACACTAGAGTGAAGCCTATCGAAGAGTTCAAAATGGTTGAGTTGGAGTTGGGAAACCCCAACAAGACCACTAGGATCGAAACGAATATAGGCCCTCGCTTGGAATGTCTCATGGTTGATTTCCTATGGAGAAGTATTGATATTTTTGCTTGGAAGGCATTCGACATCTAGGGAATTGGTCCCAGTGTGATCATCCACCACCTCAACGTCAACCCCTCATATAAGACGATCAAGCAAAAGATAAGAACCTTTAATGTTGAGAAAAGCAAAATTATCAAGGAGAAAGTCAAAAAACTCTGAGATGCAATACTTCATCGATTTAAATAATATTGTAATCGTCCCCAAGAATGAGGGATAATGGCGTATATGTAATACTTCATCGATTTAAATAAAGCTTGCCCTAAGGATCTTCACCCCCTGTCTCGAATAGATTTACTAATAGATTCCATTGTTGGTTGTGAATTGTTAAGTATGATGGATTCATTCCAAGAATATCATCAGATATTCATGGCTTTCGAAGATAGGGACAAAATCTCTTTTGTAGTCCCTAATATAGTTTATTGCTTTTTGGTCATACCCTTTAGGCACAAAAATGCTGGAGCAACCTACCAGAGATTGGTCAACTATATGTTCAAGAATGAGATCAGCAAGTCCATCAAAGTTTATGTCGATGACATGATTGTTAAAATAGAGAAGGCTCAAGACCATCTATCCGACCTTAACCACACTATTGCCATATTAAGAGCATTCAATCTGAAGTTAAATCTAAATAAGTGTTCGTTTAGGGTTTGAGGAGATAAATTCTTGGGTTATATGGTCAGTTAGAGGGGCATTGAGGCTAATCCACAAAAAAATTAGGCTGTACTAAATATTGTTCCACCTTAAATAGTAAAAAATGTACAGCAGCTAGTCATGAGGGTAATAGCCCTGGGGAGATTCATCGCCCATTTGGCCGACAAGAAACTACCTTTCTTCAAGATTCTCAAAACTGCTAAGAAATTGGATTCTCAGTAGAATGAATAGTGTGATCAGGCTCTAGTCGAATTAAAATAATACTTATCCTCATCCCCATGCTTTCGAAGCATGAACTTGGAGAGGTATTTCACATATACTTAGCTGTCTCGAAAGCATCAGTTAGCTTAGTCTTGGTCTCGATCGGGGATGGAAGCCATCAACCAGTTTATTATTGAAGTAAGGCGCTCTAAGGACCAAAACATAACTACTTGGAGATTGAGAAGTTTGCCTTAGCGTTAGTCACTGTGGCTTGAAAGCTGTGTTCATATTTCCAGTCCCATGCCATGATAGTACCGACAAACCAGTCTTTAAAACTAGTACTCTTGAAGCCAGACACATTAGGGAGGTTAATAAAATGGGCATTGAGTTAGGAGAATTTAATATCACCTTTCAACCCAGAATAGCCATCAAAGCACAAGTTTTGGTTAACTTCATCACCGAGTGAGTTGATCTCCCAAAAAGAGTGTTGAAACTCCATTTATTTAAACTTTGCACATTAGCAGATCATCGACCACATCAGGAGGGAAATTAGGAATAGCCCTCCACTCCTCATCAGTAGAGGAGTATGATTTTGCGATTAAACTTGATGATGTAGTCACCAACAATGAGGCTAAATATGAGGCCCTCCTTATTGGAATGAGGATGTCACTTGATTGAGGAGTCAAACACCTAGCCACTATCATAAACTCCCAGTTGGTAGCAAAATAGGTTGAAGAAAATTTTGAAGCCAAGGATTTGATAATGAGCAAGTACCTAGTATAGGTTAAAAAACTACAATAGTCATTCAAAAAATTTACTCTCAGCAAAGCACCTCAATTTGAGAACAAGCATGCAAATGCCTTGTCCAAATTTGCTAGCTTGACCAGAGGCACAAGAGATAAGATAATAACTTTTCTAATCATTAATAGACCATCTATTGGCCCTCTCGAGGAGAATTTGGTGTGAAGCATCAAAGAGATAGTTTCTTCATGACAAGATTCAATAAAGCTCTACTTGAGTTATGGCATAATCCCTAAAGACAAAAATAAGGCTCATTGCCTTCGAGGATAAGTTGCCAAGTTTGCACTTAATGAATATGGTTAGCTCTATAAAAGGTCGATCTTTGGACTGCTTTTAAAGTGCCTGGACCCAAATTAGGCTCATGAGATCTTATAGGATATCCACACATGCATGTGCGGGAACTATTTAGGAGGAAGATTCCTTGCTCATAAAATCATCATATATGGATACGTTTGGCTGACCCTACTGAAAGTTGCTGTTGATTTTACTTGAAAGTGTTCGTCATGCCAAGTCTACTTAAACCTCTCACATCAACTCGCTGCACCAATGGTCAATGTTCAGATCTCTTGGCCATTTGACTAGTGGGGGATCGATATTCTGGGTTCATTTCCAAAGATGATGGGTCAGCAAAAATTTATAATTATGGCAGTTGAGTATTTCATGAAATGAGTTGAGGTCAAAGCTGTCCTAAAAATAATGAATGCAGCTATTAAATGTTTCATTTAAAAAAATATTATCTGCTATTTTGGTCTACCTAAGATCCTTATTTCTAACAATAAGATGTAGTTCTAAAGTAGAAATACTCAGAGTTAGTGTAAGGCCTTGGAAATCACCTAACATTTTACCTCAGTGGGTAACTTTCAATCGAACAGCCAGATAGAGATAACAAACAGAACACTTCTCGACCACCTAAAAACCAAAATACACGGGATAGGGTTAAGCTTGGTAGACGACCTCCCTAGGGTGTTATAGGCGTATAGGACCACCCCTCGTATAGCCACGGGTCATAGCCCTTATAGTTTAGTATATAGTTCTAAAGTAGTTATCATCTTCGAACTTATATAACATATAGCTCGAGTGATCCACTTCAACCTGATTGGAAACACTTCAGAAAGAAAACTTGACTTGGAGATAATAGATAAGCGGAGATAAGAAGTTTATAACACCATGCATCACTATAGATCAAAGATGGCAGAAAACTACAATAAAGGGGTCAAGTCGCGCCATTTTAAGGTCAGACCTTGTTCTCAAGAAGGTGAAAATATCCAAGAATGTTAGTAAACTTGACCCAAATGGGAGGGACCCTATACTATCATGAAGGTAGCAAAGCACCACACCTATCAACTCGCTAATGTCAATTGGGACGGGTTCCCTTGCCTATGGAATGCTATCAACTTGAAGAAATTCTATGTATACGAACTACTGTAATCACCTTTGTATTCTATGACATAAATAAAGTTTAGCAATACTACTATCATTCACTTGTACTATTATAGCTACATCTAGCTTGCATAGTTCAAAGTTTTGATTTGACCCCATAGCCGACCTAAAAAGTAGTTTCAATTTGAAGAACCAAGACTCTTGAGCTGAAGTTTAAGGTCAACCCTGTAGTTGACCTAAAAATAGCTCCAGGCTACTAAAATTAAGGCCATAAACCCAAAGTTTCAACTTGACCCCATAGTCAACCTAAAAGCAACTTCAAGCTACAAAACCAAGCTTTAAGTTGAGCTCATAGTCGATCCGAAAATAGCTTCAAGCTATCAAACCAAGTTTTGTGTTGACCTCATAGTTGATCCAATAGCAGTGTCATATTGCCACTTCAAGGCTTTTTAGCCTAAACTATGTGGTCGAACCCATAGTTGACCTAAAGGTGGTTTCATACAACCTAATTTTGGTTTCTCAGCCCTAACCATATAGTTGACCCTGCAGTCGATCAACAAATCAGCTCCCTATTGCAAATTAAGAAACCTCAGACTCGATTAGAGTAATGAAACTCGACTATAAAGTTGAGGAAAATTTTAAAATAGAATGTTGAGTTGATTTTAATGAGATCATATGTAGCTTTACAGCAGTAATCTTAATCGATGATAAAGTTGTGGGTTTTCTTGTTAATTAACTTGGTTATCAACCACACATTTGCAACAAGACAGTTGCATTCGATAAGGAAATTATAAAATTTATTGGATACACATTGAGCAGAATAATAGTAGTATTTCATTAAACGAAATATTTATTACAACTGAAGGACAACCTTCATTAAAAAAAAAGAAAAGAGGATTATAATAGTACAATACGCCCATACCAAACGACCATAATCTTGGGCAGTAGGAGTTTCATCTTCGGCTCGACCCTGAACCCTTTGCTTGTTTTGCTTGGGCACCTTTCTGAACGTCTTGATCAAGCTCATGCATCACTGATGCAAGGGGAAAAATTGCTTGCATTAGTTGTGAGGGCCTCATCATGTCGCCTATAAAGTTAGTTGAGCACAGCACATACTGGGCGACATCGACCTGTCCATCCCTAATTTGGAAGGTAAAGTCATCAGCAAAGGTGAATTCCCTTGCTAGATTAACAAACCTACTCTTAACCTTAGCCTGTTTCTGCTGGGTTGTAGTCATGGGCTTGACTGGAGTGTTCATCGTAGTGTCTCCTTTCGTGCCTTTCTCAATCATGGCCTCCTCAAACTCTAGGTAATGCTACAACTTCTCATCCAGAATCAAGCTTATTCTATCTTTATCCTTTGCTCAAAAGGCATAGCCTAAGTGTTTGAGCTACTTAATTATTTTCTCGAATACGGTGTGGCCATCATTGATCGAGAAGACCATAGTCGTATCTTGGAAAGTCAAGCTAAGCATGAACTGCTCGATTACTTCCCTTCGCATCAAAGAGAGCTAATGAGAGAATACTTCTTGGGCATCCTCAAGTGCACTAGTACAATCGATTGATCGACCAGAAGTGTAGCTCACTTGAAGGTCTAATTAAGCCTTTTTTAGCATGGAATCCATTTGGCTCTTTTCTTCCATGGCCTCGACCATCTATTAGTCATTCATGTTGAGCTATTTCCAGAGGTTGGCTACCTCCTTGGTCAACTAGTCGACTTGAACTTGGGAAGATTCAAGTTGAACCTTTAGAGTCGCCAGATCCCTTCCCTCCTACAATCTTTCACGATTAGCCAGAGCGATCTTCGACTTGAGATAAAAATGGTACCTAAGCTAGCTCTCCTAAAATAGAGATTATTATTAAATAGTGTAATTAGCTAAAGGCAGCATTCGATGAGAAAATAATCGAATTCACACTTACCATGTTACAGTGGTAAGCCATAGCTTTGAGCACTCTGATCTAGCTTAGGTCCATGAACTTTTGCTAGTTGGCAGCAAAGAGCGTGGCCACCATGCTTTTGAATACACTAGTGCCCATCATCCTTGATAATATGACCGAACTTGAATTTATCATCTCCATGGTTAGGTTAGTTTTGAACTGGGGTGACGATAGTCTGGGTATTTGAAATAAAACCCCATTGCTATGCCTGTTGAAGAGGTCATAACCTGTGGTGGCCTTCTGTTTGCCCTTGTTGCCCATTGTCCTCTATTTTATCAATAATTACTAATAGTTCTATTTTCCTAATCAAAGATTATTAAGGGAAACCTTCATTGCATTTATGTTGCTGCTCAATTTGGATATTTTATTCTATTTTATATTTTATCTCTTATTTTTTTTTACATAGATACATGCTAAATATATCTGATATGGGATAGCCCAACAGGCCCAGTCTAATAAGTTATTGACTCCAGAGAAGGGTTTTAAGCCCACTTAGCATTTGAAACCCAACCACACTTCCAAACCCAGCTGGGCTAAGTCACTTGACTGCAACTAGCAAGTTGGGCAGATAGTTCTCAATCGTACTCAATGGGAGGCTTCAAGTTACCTAGTTTATCCATCTATTTCTTTGGTTGACCAGCCCCTATGGTTGATCACCATCGACCAGGGAGCTCACTTCGGTGCTAAATCATATTTTTACCATATTTAATGCTCTGATAGTTAGTGTGTCTTTGCATTAATGGCATGTGCCACCCTAATACCGCCTTTGCCACCAATTCTGTTAGGAGGTACGCCTCCAAAGTACTATTAACCTGAGAAATTAGGAGATAATGCCACTTAGAATAGTATAAAGTTGAGAAATGACCTACAACTCTTAGGTAATGACAAGAGCCCTCTACACTTGATAGGAAAATCTTACACATATCACCTATCTGAAAATGGCTATAAATACCCCATTACCAGCCACCCTTTAGGTATGCCATTTTTGTTATACACTTTTACTCTATTGCTTAATTATCTCATTCGACCAGTACTGACTTGAGCATTGGAGTGCCTTAGCTAAGGGCACCTCTGCTAGTTTGACGTTTGCTAGTGATTTTAGATCTTAGTCTAAAGAAGATATTGCTATTGGATATTTGATCTTCTTGGTCGAATTAGCCTAAACATTATCTAATTCACTAAAACAGCTTTCAATCTCATCAGTATCAAATATTTTCTTATAAAAATAAATGATTCCAAATTAAATACACTTGACATGCATTTAGTAAATTGGAATAGGAGATAAACACAGAATGGAGTTGAAGATTCAAAGTGGTTGCTACTATGAATAAGAAAACCTTTTTCACTTTCTTTTTAAATACAAATAGGACAACTATGATCCAAGAATTCAATAAGAGCTTCCTTCCATTAAAAATAAGAAAAACTCATTCTCCACTCCAATTAAAAATAATTATTCCTACTTAAGAGAAATTAATTGAGAATTGTAACTATTGGTACATATAAGTTGATAACTACTATCCGTAATAAAATCTAAATCAACTTTATTATATTGGTGAATCAAATGAGAATTAGGCTATTTCATTTGGGCTCAACTTATGTTTGTAGCAAAATCGTAACAAAATTATCATTATTTGTTGGTGTATATGGAATAATCGTAATAAAATTATTTGGAGTAGAGGAGGAAGATTGACATAAGGAGTCTTTGCATTTGTTGTTTCATATTTGAAGCAATGGAGATAGGTGCACTTGAGAACAATTTCTGGTATGACTGAAAACTAAAGGAATTTGACAAACTATCATTGGAACAAATCGAAATCATGGTGGATTAAAGTGAATTTGGATGCATCAATCTTCCATGATGCTAATGTTTGCAGTATTGGTTGGGTAGCCCTTATCCAGGCAATCAACAATGATGTTACATTCTCCTCTACATTTGGCCTCATTGTTGATGATTGCAAAAAGTTTAAGGCAGAACTTGCTTAGCTTAAATTTTTGTTTGTTAGACGATTTGTGAATATGGTAGCTCATACTATAGCTAGGGCTTCATATTCTTTGTCTGATCATGGGGCATGGACTGATCAACCTCCATACTTATTGTAACTCTTTTGAGTGAGGATTGCTCCTATTAATAAATTCCTTTTCCATTCAAAAAAAAAATGTTTGTAGCAAAATCAACCAAACAAGCAAAAGTATGACTCATGTTTGTGTTGTGAAGCACTTCATACCTCACTTGCGTTTTTAAATTTGCATTTTTTTATAGTTTTGATATCTCAATTGTCTTCCATAAAATGTGAAACGTGTTGTTCGTAGGATATACTAACATGCAACACAATAATTAAATATTACAAGTTAAATTATTAGTAATTGAAACAGATAATCACAATTGAGGCAATAGTGCATTTTTATCAATTAGAAATTTAAATAAAGCATGCATGATTAGAGTTATACATATAGCATGCAAGATCATAATTAAACATGCAACATATTCAAGGAAAAATAGAATTTATGCATATTTAATCAGATACGAGTTCAGAAAAAGTCAAAATTAGATATATATCAATTGGGGCATAAAAAGTAGTAAAGCATGTTGTCAGTATAATTTAAATAAGATACAGAATTTAATAAAAAACTCAACTTAAGGATTTTGTATCGTAACAGAATAAACCAGACGATCAAATCACGTAATTCTATTTGCCTTGAAGAAATGAGCTCCCTGACTCATCAGTGCAATGGGTATAGTGCTATTCCTCCCAGGATGAGATGGTCCAGAATGATCAGGTGCACTCTATTTTATTCATCTCGAACAGTACTTAGTCATTAGATAAGAATAAGATAGCCGTATATCAAAATTTGAGAAAGGGAATATTGTTGGGGAGAATATCAAAAAATAAGAAGGGAAGGATTTTTGAGAGAGAGAGCAAAAACATAGGTAGAATGCTTAGATGGGAATGTAATGTGTATTGAGAGAATTTTGGTGAATGCAGTGTCTTCTTTAAAGACTGCCAGAGGTAGTCTATTTATAGGTGGGATTAGGATTAGAATTTGCCAGTTAATGGCCTTTAACCCGTTACCCCATCCAATGGTATTCTGCCACATCACCCATACATGTCACACGTCCATCAGCATCATGCCATGTGTCCCACGTCCATCAACATACGTGCATGTTCCACATAACCGACTCCACCAAATCCCAGATATCAAGACAATCTCCAATGGGTCTTGACTTAGTTAGCCCTATCTGCGGTTAAGTGTTTTGAAATTTTAAAATTTCAAATAAATTTTATCCAAAAAGAATAGATTGAGATCGATACATTGACCTTAACGCTTGCAACTGCAACCCGGAGTCGGGCTAGGCGGCAGCGACACGCGTGTGATCCACTTATATGAATCCCTTAAAAAATATTTATCAAGTATTCTTACTTGAGTCTAAGATAAACTAGTCCACACTAGTTTCTAAAAGCAATGTGGGACAAGTGAAAGGTTAAATAACTCTTCAACTTCTCCACTTGATTTTATAAGGAACAAGGAAGTCTCTTTTATTTCAAGTTTCCTATGTGGGACAACTCAAGATGTAACACTTAACCATTTTCCTTCCTCTAATTCAACACCATAATTATTTTTAGATTCCATCCATAATTGACATCCATCCCAACCTAATTAAATATGTAATTAGACTTAATTAATCCAATTACAATAAAATGCACACACACTAGAAAGGATGCAATGCGCAAAGTGCAATGGAAAACGATTCTAGAATCCCCACAAGCAAATAGACTAAGTGCATGAGTTTGCGGGGACTTCAACTATCAATGTCTAGTAAAGTTAGATTAAGCAACTTAATTGTATAAGAGAAGGACCATCGAAACACCAACTATTAATGACTTTTTCAAGGTTTTGGTTGAAATTATAAATAATCAACGTTAGTTTTTAGAGCTAAAGATCACAAAGCAAAATTCCAATTTTTTTTAAATATAATCCAAAATTGAAAATAATTGAACATTTTCACATACTTTGAGTATTTTTTCTCATGATCTTGAGAATGAATAAAATACAAAGTGCATTAATATTCAAAATAAACAAAACCAACTCAAAGGATAAAAACAAGAAGTCGCTTCAAAATTAACTCCACTGATGTTCAAAGTTCAATTAAAAATTCACTCCACCCAGTGTTCAGTTTTTGAAGTCAATTAATATTTCTCAGTTGCGTGAAATCAGACATTTGATGTGCTGTTCAATAAAGATGGCGGACTTCTTTTTTTTTTTTTTTGAGGGGTGAAGTGGCGGAAGGTCGTGTTTTATTTTTTAATAATATAAACATCAAGTGGGATTTAGTCAGATAAGAAATCCTTGTAAGCATTTGGTTATATTTTTTTAAAATAATTTTATTTTAAAAAAATATAATTAAAAATATATTAATTATCCTTACAAATACTAAAAAAGACTTTTTCAAAATATCCTATTATATTCTTTATTATTTTCAAAACTTTTTTAATTTTCAATATATACATACATACATACATATATATATATTATTAGTTTTCCAATAAAAAATTACTAAATTTCATTTGGAACCTAAAAATTCATTAAAAAAATATTGATTTGACTACTACAATAAAAAATGTCTCATCTCAAAACATAAATAAACATATCAAAACTCTCCAAAATAAATTTTTAACTATTTTTCAAAACATAACTAAAAATTCATTATATTCACCAATACAACTTTCACATTTTTTAATCCCACTTACAATATTCATTCCCCAAAACACATGTTAAAGTTAAATATAAAGCAAAACCAAACATTACCTTTGATTTTGTGCCTCAACAAATTATCATAACCATTGGTCCATTGATCAAGATGAGGAGGGGACGCTTTCAAAATTGGCCTAAGTGGAAAAAAAATTTCAATTTAACATGTAAAGAATTTGTTTGGGCCCATAATTGGGCGGACTGGGCCAAGGTCTGGTCCTGGGTCATGGCCATTCCCAAATATGAAGCGGATTATAGTGGCCCACAAACTTTAAAGCCGACCACTAGAGATGAACAGTGGTTTCATTTTTCGCATTTTTTATCCCCTCCTGCAATCTCCCAAGCGATACCAAATTCTTGCAGAACCCTAAATTCCCAATTCGATTTCACTCCGACGCCGAGAAATGAAGAGGGCAGCAGACGAAGTCATAGACAGACTGGACGGAACCAAGAAGCCTGTCTTTCTCACGAAAGAGGAGCGTCAAAAGCTCGCCCTTCAACGCCGCCAGGAAGAAGTTGCCCAGCAGAAACGCCGGGCTGAGCTTTTTCTCCAAACTAACACAGCCCACGACTCTAAACAACCACCCTCAGCTGATAGAGACCGCGACCGCGACCGCGATACTGAGCGTCGGAACCGGGACAGGGAGCGAGAGCGAGAGCGGGAGCGGGAGCGAGAGAGAGAACGTGATTCTGAGCGTCGGAACCGTGAGAAAGAACGTGAGGACGAGCAGAAAGCGCGGGATCGTGCCCGCATGGAGAAATTGGCAGATAGGGAGCGTGAGATTGAGCTTGCTGCTATAAAGGAACAGTATTTGGGTTCTAAAAAACCTAAGAAGAGGGTGATTAAGCCTAGTGAGAAGTTTCGATTCTCATTTGATTGGGAGAACACCGAGGACACCTCTCGTGACATGAATTCGCTCTACCAAAACCCTCACGAGGCTCGACTCCTCTTTGGCCGTGGTTTTCGAGCTGGGATGGACCGCAGGGAACAGAAAAAACTTGCTGCCAAGAACGAGAAAGAGCTCCGGGAGGAGATTCGAAAGAAGGAAGGCGTTGAGGAGACTCGTGAGGAAGCTGCCGCCCAGAAGAGGAAGGAGCAGGCTGCTGACTTGTATGATACTTTTGATATGAGAGTGGATCGCCATTGGTCCGAGAAGAAGCTTGAGGAAATGACTGAGAGGGACTGGAGAATTTTCAGGGAAGATTTTAACATTTCTTACAAGGGTTCTCGGATTCCTCGCCCTATGAGAAGCTGGGGCGAGAGCAAGTTGAGTCCCGAGTTGCTGAGGGCGGTCGAGAGGGCCGGCTATAAGACTCCATCGCCTATTCAGATGGCTGCCATCCCGCTAGGCCTACAGCAGCGAGATGTAATTGGCATTGCCGAGACTGGTTCAGGTAAAACTGCTGCTTTTGTTCTTCCTATGCTGACTTACATAACTAGACTTCCTCCTATGAGTGAGGAGAACGAGGCTGAGGGACCCTATGCTGTTGTGATGGCACCTACAAGAGAGCTTGCTCAGCAGATTGAGGATGAGACCGTGAAATTTGCACATTACCTGGGAATAAAGGTTGTTTCTATTGTTGGTGGGCAGTCCATAGAAGAACAAGGCTTTAGGATAAGGCAGGGATGCGAGGTTGTGATTGCCACACCTGGACGTCTTCTTGATTGTTTGGAGAGGCGGTATGCAGTTCTTAACCAGTGTAATTATGTTGTTCTTGATGAGGCTGACCGTATGATTGATATGGGTTTTGAACCACAAGTTGTTGGTGTATTAGATGCAATGCCATCAAGTAACTTGAAACCAGAAAATGAGGATGAGGAACTTGATGAGAAAAGGATATACAGAACCACTTACATGTTCAGTGCTACCATGCCACCGGCTGTTGAGCGGCTGGCAAGGAAGTACTTGAGAAATCCAGTTGTTGTCAATATTGGCACTGCAGGAAAGGCCACAGACCTCATTACCCAACATGTTATAATGATGAAGGAGAATGATAAAATGGATAGATTGAAAAAATTGCTGGATGAGCTTGCAGATAAGACAGCTATTGTGTTTGTTAACACAAAGAAGGTTGCTGACAATGTTGCTAAAACTTTGGATAGAGAGGGTTATCGGGTGACTACATTGCATGGTGGGAAGTCACAGGAACAGAGAGAAATAAGCCTTGAAGGTTTTAGGACTAAGAGGTACAATGTTTTGGTTGCAACAGATGTAGCTGGGCGTGGTATTGATATACCTGATGTGGCACATGTCATAAACTACGACATGCCTGGTAACATTGAAGCTTACACTCATCGTATTGGAAGAACAGGTCGTGCTGGGAAGACTGGTGTAGCTACAACATTCTTGACCCTGCATGACACAGAAGTCTTCTATGATCTCAAGCAAATGCTAATCCAGAGCAACAGTCCCGTCCCTCCAGAGCTTGCAAGACACGAGGCTTCAAAGTTTAAGCCTGGGACAATTCCTGATAGACCACCCAGGCGGAACGACACTGTGTATGCTCATTGATACTGCAAGTTGCAAGTAATTGTTCATTGCAACAATTTGATGGCCCCCGTATTATGGCACATGAAGAAGGGCTTTGTGTTAGAAATGCAAGCATCTGGAAGACCAGCATCTTGGGACTTGGATGTAGGAATTGTGGTACCAGTTGTACTTTGTATTGCTTCCATGCCTTTTGAACCTACATTAATATATAAAGCATTTCTTCCGTCTTAGCATATGCGTAATTTGATCTTTCATAATTTTATTTGGTTGCTGACACCAATTAGATGTTTCATTAAGGCCACTTTATTTGATGAATACTAAACTTATTAGGTTTTTTATATGACTTATGGTTTTAGGTTATTATTGCATAGCATATGGAGAGAGAGTTGTTTCAGGCCTTTAGAATCAGTAATTTTGTTATATTTCAGACTGTCTGAGAGTAAATATGGATTTGAAGAATTGATTTCTGATGCTTTAATCATATTATTTGTTTAGCACTTCATATGTTTAGTTTTAGATGTATTAGTTGCTTTTCGAGAGTGGGGATAGACGTGCATGCATAAAAGGATCTAAATGCTGCATCACCTTATGTGGACGTTGAATGTCAGGTAAAACAAGCTTGTAATTTTGAAGTGGGAACATTTGCTACTCATGGTACGATGACAAACTACAAAGTGTAAGCAACTGCAGTTTTAAATCGTTTGAGATTTCTGAGATGATATTTACTGGCAATTGATTAGAATGCTTATTGCTCATGTTTCCTGCGTTCTAATCCTTGGGCGACCAAGTTTATGCTTCATCCTAAAGACTTCTGTTGATTATTTTCGTTATCTCGGTGTTCCCCATGAGATTTTTAGGTGCTTGTGGCTATGGCCTATCTGGTGCAATTTTTCCTTTTTTCTTTGCTTCGATTTGTTGTTAATAGTGGAGATTTTTGCATTTGTTGCGATTGGCTTACTTTGGCCTGATGATGCTTATCCAATTCGTGTTTCAAACCAATATATTAACCACTTGAAATAGGT
Source organism: Jacaranda copaia (assembly GCA_014898725.1). Lineage (NCBI taxonomy): Eukaryota > Viridiplantae > Streptophyta > Magnoliopsida > Lamiales > Bignoniaceae > Jacaranda > Jacaranda copaia. The sequence continues at coordinate 104,206 of JACGDI010003775.1, read as the reverse complement.
AAAGATGCAAAATTGTGACCTTCCTGAGTTTTCTTTTTCTCCTTTTTACAGCCTTAAGACTGGCAATATTTCTCTTAGATGGCTGGGTTTTATTTCCATCTGTAGATTGAACTTCACTTTTAGAATCTTCAAATGATTGTTTAATTTTTTCAGAGGATTGTTTAATTTTAATCATTTGGGAATTTGCTGCTGAAATTGTGTCTGCTGAACTTGGATTATTTCAATCATGGTTATAGTTGTGTTTCTCGTTGGATAATGAAGACCAAGGGTATAATTGGTCTTGCCATAAGATCACATAATCCTCCCTCTAAGAGTGCTCTGAGCTCGCTCTAGTGAATTAAGAGTGGGAGTTTTGTTGGATTATACTCTAAAAATCCTTAAATCACATGCTAAAAATTGATAAATCACACTTTAAAAAATATCAAGCATCCTCCCTCATCATTGTAATTTGATGTAAGGGTGTCAAAATCAAATTCAATCCAATGACCCAACAATGACATACTTGCAAAAATTCAGGTTTGGATTTGGGATTTTTGAGTTTGGGTCAACTTGGGTCAAACTCGAAAATGACACGAGAAAAAAAAAATGTTGGGTTGTTTTTGGATCAATTTGTGTAACCCGAAAAAAATAAGTGGGTGACCCAATAGTCTAATAAATTTGTCCTGACCCAACCAACCCAATTTACCCGAAAAATTTAACTAATTAAAATAAAATATAAATAATATATATCCAAAAATTTAAATTTTGAAAATGCAATTACAATTTGTAAGTTTACAAATTACAATAACATTATTAACAAATAAGTAATAACACTTTTATTATTCAAATTCAAATATGATTGATCAAATCACCAAACACAATCTTACTCACCTCTTACTCCAAAAAAAACAAAAAATCCTCAGCCTTCTTTGTTGCCATGTAACGGGTAATTATCAAACATAACCTTTCGCATCTCCTATTCCTAAAAAATAGAGAAACTCTAGTTTCCTCTTCTGCCATGCTCCCCCGTTGCACTATTGCCATCTGCCGTGTAACCCCTTAATTAATATGCCAAATTTTAAATTTTATTGTAGATCAAATTTCTACTCAATTATGATTTTGAAATTTATAAATATAAAAAATAAAATAAATAGATCAGGTTAGGTCGTGATAGGTTTGTCAGATTATTGGGTGATCTAACTAAAATTCAGGTCAATCCAAACTTGACACGAAATTTTGTAGGTCAAGTTAGAATTGAGCCTTTTGGGTTTAACATCAGATTGAGTTGGGTTTGGGTTTGATATTTTTATGTTATATTCTTATCTCAATCCAATTTGAATTCACCCAACTCGCATGAATTAACACCCCTATTTTGATGGGAAAATTTTGGGGAGAATAGTTTTGATGAGTGAGGAGATAAAAGTGTAGTTAAGACTAGACACTAGACACAATGAAGGGATGTGTTGGCAATAGCGGCTGGTAACGACTAAAAATTATGCTTTGGAAAGAAAGGAGAAAGAAAGGACATGGAGTCTGTAGAGGCTGAAAAGTAGTTAGGATGACTTTTACCATTAAATTTTTAATAATGTCGACATTTTCCGTCTGATGAATCTTAACATTTTCATTTCGTCAAACTTAAATAATCCCCTCATTTAAACATTTTCGAGGCCACTATGGAAAGAATGATCATTTTGTTTGCACTTGTTAGTCAAATAATACCAAATATAGTTTCAGATGCAATGGTTACGTATTTAGAATATATTACACTTTTTTTTAACTTTTATATGCATTTCCACTCTGGCTCTCAAGTATTTGAGATTACACTAATGCTCCCCTAACTGCCCGCTTTCTGTCTTTATGTAACTTTGGTGTGGGCTAGTCCAGTATCTTCAGAAGCATTATGTGGTTGAATTTGTGGGGGAGGATGGGGCTGATAGGTTGTGATGAGCAACTAATTTGCTGTTATGCGGTAAAATAGGTGGAAGAAATATTGTAACTTGTGGTGGGTGCTTACTCCTCATCTGTACCAGATAGAGAAAAAGGATGTATCATTTGTACGCTGCTTGAAAATAAAAGCAGCAACTTCTGAACGTTGGCCTTTGAGATCAGGAACTCAGCTGGAATTTTGTGTGTATGCGTGTGTTGGTGGAAATAGGTGATTTTCTTTGTAGGTTCTTCTGGTGCCGTATTCTTTATACTTGTTTATAACATTACGGATATGCTGTCCATCTGTGTTTGAATTTCTTACTCTGAGTTGTGCTTGTGATATTCATCTGCTTATTCTCCTTGTTCCTTGTAACTTTCCATTGCTGGACCTACTGTCGTTGTGCGCAACATAACATCTAAACTTTTTCTTTTATATTTTTCAATTTCCCCCTATATGGTGTTGGCGTCGCTTGCACTCTCCTCTTTCATGAAGGAATCACTATGCCAATCTTGACTTTTTCCTGTTTCGTTTGCTAGCTCTGCAAAATTTGTTGAGGTGTCTGGATATTATTCATGGTAGTTTTTGCTTTCTTTTACTACTTAAAATTGCAGTTAAAACTACCAAAGTGTTGATCAACAGAACTTGGCTTATCCTTGTTCCTTTTACTATGAAAACTACCAAAGGAATCAAGCAGCCAGTCAAGGCCATTCCTGTTTCTTTTGCTGCTTACTATTACTATTCCGATTGTATTGTTTTTATGTGAATGTGCGCACTGAATGACGAGTTATTAATGGACATGACTTGTGTGTATGGTAAATTATTCAATCAGATTTGATGTCTTTGTTTGTTAATAATGATTTCGAAGGTAGAGCAGATTTTGCAATCATCAATGTACATGGAAGAATAAATTATAAAAGTTCCCGTTTCAAACACTTGATTTTTGTTTTCTTCTTTCATCATTATCTTCTCTCCGCTTGCTGGCTACTAAACACTACACAATCATTATATTTGGGACAATCTATTGAAATACAAATTTATTTTCATTGGATTTTGAGAATGTTGAAGATAAAAAATGGAAATGAGAACAAGTCCAAACGGCCTCTTAATTTATTACATAAGGGAGAGAGAGAAACAAAATGAAACAGCCCCACTGTGCAGATTGAGGGGTGGGTACAATGGAAACGTGGAAATTACAAAGGCTGAATAGGGATCCCTGCCGGCTTGTAAAATCTTATATATTTACAAAAGGGCATATGA
>JACGDI010003775.1:34161-100943 GCA_014898725.1 Jacaranda copaia | reverse complement strand
TATATATATATATATGTATAGAATAAGAAAGAGGTAATGAATAACATCAATAACTCAAACTTTATAAGAGAAATTAGTGAAACTACAGCGTTCTATTGGGAAAAGTTGTTTTACTTATTTGAATTTGAAATGCGTTATTAACCAAATCATCCAAACATGCATGCTTCTAAGAAAAACTAGTGAACTAGATTGCGACGTTTAATTGGGAGAAACTGCTTTGCTGAGATTAATTTTTCATTACGTCGTCCAACTCTGATTGTTAAACACATTTGTTTAACTTTTGACAAATATTAACAATACTAGCATGCGTGTCGCACTGAAAATAGTTATATATTTGAATAATTTATTTTATAATAATATTTATTTTACTTCATGTGATTATAATTATAATTATGTTTAATATTTAATGAAAGAAAATTTGTTACTAATTTAATAAATATTATTAATGTTTCAATTAAAAATATTATACTTAAAGATAATTTATACTTATATAAATTGTAGAATATCAAGAATTGCTCACTCTAAATTTATAAATTATGTAAAAATTTATAAAATGATAACATTTAAAGAAATAAAAAAAAGAATTAAGAAAATAAAAATAACACAGAATATCTTACTAAATGCGCCTTTTAAATTAGATACATATATATCTATATATTTATACATACATATTTTGATATGATTAATGAGCAAACACACACACACACACACACACACACACACATATATATATATATAAATTTTTATAATGTAAAGCTTTTTTGTATGATTCTTAATAATGTGGAAGTTATAGCAATAATTTTCATGACATTTGAGAATTTTAAAACTTAAATATTTTTTAGAGTAAATATATCGTATCTTTGTACTTTATCTATGAAAATAGCTTACATAGGTTATTAATTATTTGATAGCTAATTCAATAAGTAGTTTTTAACATATAATTTTTATAATAAAAAATATTCTTTACTCTAAAATTGTTAAGTAAAATTTTATTATTGTTTTTTATATAAATGTAGTTATTTATTATTTTTGAAATTATCAATTAACATATATTATGTACATGAATAAAATAATAAGTAAATTTTATATTCAGTTCAAAACAAAATACTAATCTCTCATAAGTTCAAAATTATGAATAATGAAATGAATACTTACTTTCAGTCAATGGTTTTTTTTATCTCACATCAGTAATCAATTTAAAAATATTCTTATGAATTATTATAAGCAAACATATTAAAATAAATATATGTGATATAATTATAAAATTATGTAATTAACTATATTGAAAAATATAAAAATGATATTATTTGCTATTTAAGTGATCATTTATCAAACTTTTAAATTTTTTTAACTATGTCAACTATATGTATACCCCATATAAAAGAATTTATTTCAAATAATTGAAAATAAATTCTCCATTATTGTATTGCTAGAAAAGTAAAATGATTTAAAATTAAAAATATAAAAATAAAGTTTCAAGTTTATAGTTGCTTGAGGAAGTAACTATTTATATTTGAAATAAATTCTTCAATAAAATTATTTGTTATATTATATATATAATTTCATCTAAAAGTATTTTACATATCTAAAAATATTATTGTAAAAATAATTGAATTCTAAAGAAGTGATGATGTGATATTTTATAAAAATATTTGTTTATCTCTTTCATAAGCAATAAATAAGTTGTGAAATTTTTTAGTAAGTCATGCTGTTAAGAAGTGTTCTTGGAACAAAATTTAAAGAAGTATTTAATTTTGATGCCTGCTACATTTAGTTTTTATTTTTTATTTTTTGTAGTGCAATAATAAAAATATAAATAAGTGTTCATGGAACAAAATTTAAAAGAGACTTACATGTAAATGCAAATAAAAAGTAAGCATACATATCAATGCGGGCCACCTTGAACTAAATTATGAACAAACATAGTTTTTTTTAGGCAATTATGAAGTATGCATATATGTCTTACTATTATATATTTATATAATTTTTAATATAATATTTAAAAAATTACCGTGCAGCTGCATTGCAATTCAATTAGTATTCTTTAATGTTTTTTGACCACCTTTAGTTATGTGGTTTGAAATATTAAAACGAAAATAAAAATTAAATCTTAATTATATAATTCTAAAAATAATGAAATCTTCTGGTTTTTTTCTTGAGACCCACACATACAAAAATATAAACGTGCACACACTTGATGAGTACGTAAAATGAAATAGGAAAAATTGTAAAATTGGTCTTGTACCTACAATTTTTTGACAATTTTGGACTTTATTTTTTTAGGTCACAAGATTGGTACAACAACTTTTGAAATTTAGTAAATTAATGAAAAATTGAGCCCAAAAGTCATCCGGCACCGGCTTGCACCTACGTGGCATTTAATTTGGCGACATGTCACTCCAAACTCTATCTCTCTACAACAGGGCATATGGCATGGTAAATCCTCTTGCCATGTTAGCACATGTATTACATTGGGAAAAAAAAAACAAAGAAAAGAAAAGAAAAGAAAAGAGAAGAAAAGAAAAAAGTTGCATAGAAAATCGAAAAACAAATACCTAAAATCCAAAAAAAGCAAAAAAAATAAAAATAAAAAAGTAGATACATTTTGAAAAACATTTTTATACTTATATGTATATCTACATATATGAACATACATACACATATATTCCAATTGCCAAATCATCAAATTAAATGCAATTACATTCTAAAAAATAAATATAAAAACTACATATCAAAATAAAATATTGTTAGAATAGTGCCCTGCAACCAATGGAATTGACCTTGTAAAAGCTATTTCTTTATCGAACAATCTTAATTGAATGATATTTTCCATATGGCTGCCTTCATCTAATGCCTTATTTCACTTCACTTGCATTTGGATGAAATCCTTAGATCACCTATAATTGCGGGACTTGGTTTAGTGACCATGGAATAAGTCTCACATTGTCATGATCTCAAATCTTCCAAGTCATAGGATCATAAGAGATGGAGCATTTTAGATTTGGATAGACTTGCACTAACGATGCAATAATCCAAAAGTTGGATATTGCTCCGTTCCATGAGCAACTATAGGACACTGAAAACACACTAGAGAATCTACTAGACAGCCATAGTAGTAAGTTAGTAATGGCTAATTCTCATTTTTACACTAGTGTATATTATTAATCCTTTGACCTAAGGATCCATGATAACTTTGTGTCTGGTCTTTATGCTTTGGCTCTTCCTTAACCACCTAGTAGGTCTTTTGGGTTGAGATTGCATATGAGTTACCTGGCATGAAGGTTTGTGAGATCCAAGAAGGAATCTAATTCCTAGCTGTTGTGAAGGACAAGTGCATCTCCTATATATTCTATAATGATAGATTCCTAGAAATCCTTATGCAAAGTGGTGTGACAATTTGAAAAAGGAGTTTTTTAAAGAGGAGGTCACACAAAGGGATCGAACATTGAAAGTAGAGATATACTGTCGAGGTTATTAGGGAGACAACAAATATCTTGCCCTAAGCCTCTCTTTCGAGAGATAAAAGATGAAAGAACTGTATTTGCATTGTACACGTAGAGCTAAGATGATTCTCAAGAATATTCATTTTGGTCAATTAATTGGGCTCCATGGGCTTAAGGTTGGACATCGATCATGGAGATTGGACACTCTTCAATTAATGAGATTAATTGAATTTAGTCAATTAGTTTGAAAGGAGTTTTAAACTAAAATGAATATAAGATATTCAAAATCATGACAAGGAGTTGTAAGCCCATGTCCAATAAGTTGTAGAATCTATTGGGTCACACACAAAAGCTAATTAATTTCCTAATTGATGGAGAAACTTTTCTAAGTTTTAGAAAGCTAACTCCTAGTGGACTGATTTTAAGGTGCCAACTTTTAAGGTCAGTTTTAGCTTGATTAATTTAAGTGTTAAATTAATTAATTAATTTAAGAAGTTAAATTAGATCAATAATTAAGGAGTTAATTATTTGGTGCCAACATGATCATCAATTGATCTAGATAACTTAAAGCGTTAAGTTAGCAAATTAAGCTTAAGAGTTAGGCTAGTTTGACTTAAGAGTTAAGTTAAATATTAATTAATTAAATTAAAGAGTTTAACAAGAAGAACAAATTTTGGAAGGAAAATTCAAATGTGATTTGAGATTCTTGCTTGCCAACTTGGCAAGTAAGGGGCTGCCTACCTCCCTTGAGGAAGGTGTGATGTCAATTGGCATCACACCATCCTCTCTCTATGTATAGATATAGAGGTGAGGGACTTTAGCAGCTCACACTATTTGTGAAAAATTAGATTCTATCATATCTTTTTCCTCTTCTTCCCTATCTAAAATCAGTCTCTACCATAGCAAATCTCCTATCTTATTCTAGTTTATAGATTAGATATTTTGGAAGATTTAATTGGTGTGTGGATTATAACAATAGAGGCAAACAAAAGAGTTTGCTTGTTTTGGAGATCCACCTGTACAGAGTCTAATTTTACGATTTTCTATAGGGAGTTCCAAAAGGATGTTTGAATTGAATTTTTTATAGTGAGTTCTTCAAGGTGTTAAAAAGCTCCACTAATTTTTTTGAAATTTTTGAAGGAGTTTTGGTAGGACAATTTTCACACTTTTCCAGTTGTGCCAATTATAGATAGTTTTTGGAATTGTGAAGAGTTCATAAGTCTTTCTTTGGATTTTGCTTTTCAAGGTAATGCTCTCACTAAATTTGAATTCTAGTATCATTTGATCTTTGGTATGCTTGTAAGCACTAGCTAATTTCATGCTTTTGAAGTTTTGATAATTGGATCTTAGTGCCTTACTTGCTTTCAAATATCAAATATCCTTCAAATTTATAAGGTTTTATTTCATATAAATTTATCGTCTAAAATTTTTTAATAATCTAATTTATCACTTTTGGTCATATACTTTTAATAATTTTAATTACATATTTAATAATATTAAAATAGTAAACATACATAAAAATTTGAGTAAATTTTGTTCAATTTATTTATTAATTTAAAAATAAAATAAAAAGCAAACAATAAAAATCTATTTCTATCCTATTAGATATATAATTATGAATTACATAATAATATTAAAATCATAAATATTCTAAAATAATTCAATCATTACAAATAAAGAATTCAAAAATGTGGTGGTAATAATAATAATAATAATAATAATAATAATAATAATAATAATAAAATCCCTAGGTAGCCCCCCTTCCCCCAATCTCCCACCAACCACACCCCTCTCCCCCGTCTTCCCCTCAACTGTTTCTTAGGCCAACGGCCACTTGTGCGTCGCGCCTGGTACATCTAGACTGGCCGGTAGATGGTCTAGCTTGATCTACCTTCCAACCATTGGGGTTGGGTGGAGGGTTGGGGTATCTATATATATATATTATATTTATGTATCTTGAATTTATATATTAGATTAGACTAATATATAAGTTGGGATGCGCGTGGCCATCGTGCCACTACGTGCGCCCAATATTTTTGCTTTTTTTTTCTATTTTTGGCCCTCATGCTTTGCAGAAATGATGTTATTCCAAGTTGAGTGTGCTTTGTGCATTTGTACTTTTTGCTTTGTTGGTTGTGTAAGTTAGTAGAAATGTTCTTTGTTTTGGAAGGAATGGGAGAAGCGTGTTTTGTTGGGATAAAGGTTGATGTTAGGTGGTTTAGATTTTTGTTCCTTTTAGATGGTGGAGAGATATAGATAGAGATGGACAGGGTAAGCAAAATTTGTACATTTAGGGAGAAAGGACGTACGGATTGCTCAAAAAAAGGTTTTGGTTGGGTTTCTTTGGTGGCTTTTTCACTACTACTCACTGTTTTTCTTTCTGATAGCGGTAGTGTAGAGATATGCCAATAGTACTGGAATTAAGGTTTCAAACATAGGAATTTGGAAGATTTTAGGCATTTCATTCGATTTTCCATCAGATTTGTTTTTGAAGCAGAAAATGAAAAAAAAGGGGTCCACATGTTTCTTTAGTTGTGTTATTTTGTATAGATTTGAGGTTCTACGAATCGTACACTATAGAGGAATGGGTGGCCATTCTTATTTCTGCGTTTTTCACTTTTCGATGCTATGTTTGTGACTAATTTGGACCTTAGTTTGATTAATTTGCTTTGGTTGCTATAGTATGCTCACCTTTAACTAGGATTAGGTTTCCTAATTTTTTTAGAGTAACTCATTCTCTTTTGTTTGTGTATGTTTTGTTGCCCTTTTGTTTTTTGGTTGGGGAATATTAGTATGTATTTTCTCCTTTAGCTTCTTACTGTTCATGCATGTTGTTTTTTCCCTTTTTTTCCTTTAATTTTAGTTTCAGTCTACACGATGCTTGTAGTGTTTAGATTATGGGATTTATGGAGCTGTTTGTACATCTAGAGAAGACATTTTGTTTCAATGCCCACACAATATTTCTTCTAGGTAGGTTTTCTTTGTGGTTTTTTTTTTGTGTTTTCTTCAAGTTTTCCTTGTGATATTTGTTGTTGCAATTGTACTTCTCTATCTCTTTTTGTGGATTTTTGCATAAGATCTTTTGTTAAGGTTTAGTTTTTCAGCTATTTGTGAGTTTTAGTACATAGCATCATTATACCTAGTGCTGTAGTTTCAGAGTTGCAATTTAACATATCAATGATCTTCAGGTGAGAATTTATGATATGTTTCTTCCATTGGTAACATTATACCATTCTATCGTGTATGCTCTAAATATTACTAGCTGTGCCAATAGAGTGCTTGGGGGGTAAAGTATTTTCATTTATTATACAGATGAGTTCAAGCATTTTTTTTCTTGAGTAATTCATTATGAATTGGGTACTTCTGAATGGACTTGCACAAGTAATGCCCATTCCGTTATTTTACTCTTTTGTAAACTTGTTGTCTTGCAGTTTACTCTTTTACTAGTGTGGCATGGTAGTTGTTATCATTCTTTGGATTTTCATTTTGGCAATATTTGTTACATTAGGTAATGATTCTAATTAGTTGGCACTTGTTCCTTTCATTGTGCTATTGGGAGTTTAATCATTTTCCTTTCTACTTGTAGTGATGTTAATGAAATACCTAAAGTTACTTATTGTCTTCTCTAGAACTGTGAAATCCTTATTCTGCTCTCTCTCTCTCTCTCTCTCTCTATATATATATATATATATATTTATAGCTCTATCTTTTTTTGTTGGGTTTGTTGTCACTATCATTAATATGCTCATATTTTCCTAATCAAAATGCCTTGAGACCAGATCGATCTTCTTCAACTCATTTTGAACTTCCAAGAGTAAGTTGTTCATTTATATCATATGTTATATGACCTTTTGACCTCTAACTTTAATTAATACAACATGTTAAAGGATAGCATATCCTATGTTTCAGCTGACAAATATGTTTGAAACTTCTCAGGCTTTAGATGAAGTTAGAAAGTCTGACCAAAAAAAACACCATTCACTGATATGTTTATAATGCTTGTCCTTTATACAAATCTTTTACGATCATATGACTTTATTCAACTCTTTATCATGTAATTTGCAAGTTTTTCCATATTTTTTACAATAATATTTTTCATTATTTTTCCAAGATATGATGCATTTGATGGATCACGACAAAGTAAATAAAGATCTCTTAAATTGAAGGCGACAGAAGGCTTTGATGTATAACTTAGCTACAGTGGGCTCATCATTCTAGTAACTCTTTAGCCTCTCTGCTTTCTCAAACATCCAAATTTCCTATTACATATTCATTGCAACTTTAAACATGAAAAATATCATATTTTTTCAGAGCATCTGCCATTCAATGTGGAGTTCTTTGTTTTAGAACTCTATTAGATGTTTTAATTTTTGATAATAAAGATTAATATAAGTTTCAATTTCTCTATCTTTTTCTTCTATTGGCTTCTCTTTCTTAATTTCAAATTCTTGTCAAGAAGTCATAGATTCTATTTCTCAAGATCTACCATATCATTATTAAGTTTAGAGAATTATTTAGCAGATGTGTCCTTAGAGCATGTTACTTTGCTATTCATATTCAACAGCAACTTTAGCCATCTTTTTTGACTTGGAAGAGTAGGCTCTAATAATTGTACAATATTGATTTAAGGAGTTGTGATTTTTTTCCCGTAGTCAAAATCTATTGGGGATTGAAAGTACAAACATGTTAGGGTTGTTAGGATTTCTAGCAAAATTTCTCATGAGTCCAAGTGAATAAATGATAGTTAAAATGGAGGGAGAAACTTAAAGGATAGATTTTGTAGATTGAGTATTGTGAAAATTGCATATACTTGAAGAATGATACTAATTTTAGCATTGATGTAGCTGCAAGTGAGATGTTTTGTTTTGTTTCCATTGATTGCATGTCTCGATGATCTATATTTTTGTTCCATAACTGTTACCTCTCTGTCTAGCCTCAAGTTTTTATATTTAAATTACTATCTATCCATTCAGAGTCTATTATAACATGAAATAATCTTATAATGGGGAAACACATTGCAAGATATATATGTGAACACATCGTAAAGAACTCATGATATGGATATACAAAATCCTATAAAAATGATAGTCCCATTTTTTTACCATTGGTGCATTACATACGCTTATTAAATATTTTAGATATGAATACTCTTACATTTGTACATAAAGAAATAGGTTTGATTTCACTTGGAATTTTCTACTTATAAGTAAAACATTCCCATTTGCATCATAAGAAAATCTCTTATTGTAACTTGGTTGCAACAACTTAGTTTATTGCTTGCTATTAAAACCTATACCAAAACATTGCTTCTCAGCTTTCAATTCTATACAAAACTTTTGTAAGCACTAAATAGGACTGTTGAGTTCTTTAAAAAGTGCTTCATTTCTGAATTACTTGATTTAATTGGTGAAGTTTTAAGATAAGAAAGATATGAAGATTCAATAACTAGCAGTTGAGTTACAAAGGGAGTGAGAAAGATGTGCAACTCTTTAAGAACAACTCAATAATATTTTGAAAGACATGGAGGAGCATTCTAAACACCTGTCAAGAAACATGACTGACATAGTCAAAGCGTATATGAACTTACATCAAGCAGACAGTCTTTCCTAGTAGCTAATTAGCTTGTAGCTTGTGTTGTCTGCTATAAGTAACCATTTGTTGTACTTTTGCTAAACAAGATAGGTTGTGCTTTAATTCACATCAATATTTAAAGAAAATTCCCAATATTATGAAGAGGAACTATACATGAATTCTAGCTAGCTATGACTTTTGTCAACAAAGATAGACTGATTTATTGCTCTTCCCCTAATCTATTTTGTATTTTTGGTTGAATTTTTAGGTATCAATTTTTGGGCAATTGAGTTTATTCTATTTCTACAACATAGCTACTTATTATTGGGAGACTTGGCAATGTTGAGAATTGGTCTTGGAGAATATTTTGGAAGAATTTGATAGTGAGAATGGCAAATGTAATGAAAATAATTTATATTTGATCTTATTTTAGAAGAAAGATGAATTCTAATTTGGATATTTTTTCATGAGAATTTTTGTTTGATTAGTAATGTGACATCAATATTCCATATGTTATTTTGATAGTGATACAATAATTACAAATATATAATATCTATAATAAAGAATGAGTGGGATATATATATATATATATATACATATAACTTTGATTGAATAAAAATTTGAAAGGATTAGAACTTTTAATAATATCTTAGTACAATAAGTTGGATTCTGGGTAAAATATTTGGTTTTGTATTTTTCATTTGGGATTGGAAGCTTGTTTTAGTACACTTGGGTTTCAGGTAGAGCGTAACATGTTAATTAATACCTAACCACAAAGTTTTAAGTTATGTAATTTATCAAAAAAAGAAAATGAGAAAAATAGCACAAGTAAAATCATATAAGCATCATATATAAGTTTATTTTTTTGTCATGATTAAAATTCTTACTATTTGTTCACCTATTTTTGGCCTTTTTCCTTTCTCATGGATTTTGCTCTACACATTGCTTTTCAACTTTTATTGTACCCATCATGAACTATACAACTTATCCGTCATTTTTCTTTCTCTTTCTCCTTTTCTTTTGGTTTCTATGTCCAAACTGCCTTATATGCTCCACGTGTTTGATTCATGTCTATTTCACTGAATTCATTCAAGTTACACTATTGACAAAATTTAAGATGATGGTTGCTTGATATCTTGATATCGGTATCTTTCTGTTTCTTTCTTGAATTCTTGAGTTTTGAGCTTTACAAGTTCATTTGATTTTTAGCTTTTATTCATGCTTTATTAGATCATGGTTATGGGAAATATATTTTTATCTTGCTTGCTGTGGGTTTATTTTTGCTTACTAGAATGTCTACCTATGTTTGAAGTTTATGACAGCATATTTTGCTTTAAATTCCTTTAAGTAAGTTTGATCAGTTTGATATTTTTAATTATCTATCGAAGGGTTGCTTCAATATTGGGATTTTTTTTGCTTTAAGTAGATTGATAACAAAATTCAAAATTTCATCTTTCCCACTGAGATTTCATTATATAATTTCTATTTGTATTTTTCATCATTACTCCAACTTGAGGAAACACGAGTATTTGTTTTGCTATCCAGCTGCTAAAATACATGCTTGTTGGAATGAAACAAGTTGAAATGCTTGTTAGAAGTGGGGTTGAGTTTTGTTGTTGTATAGGCTGCCAAAGTTTTGGACAAAATTTGAAAGCTGGATCCTGCTGAACTCAGGCTTGCTATCATTCATCATTTTATGATAGAATGTCCCTAAATTGCTGATATAGAATTTGCATTCCATATTGCATTTTTACATGTTGCTACTCAAAATTTTACATTGTAGTTGCTTCATGCATTTGTGATTAGATGGTGCATGCAGTTTGTTTCAATCTCCATGGAAAAATTCTTTTTGCAGTCAAGCCTTTGGGTTGTTGGGCATGTTGGTGCTTAGGGTAGTTTTTGGGCTGTTTTCACGAAGATCAAATTACCTCTTTATTATTAGCTTTGGCATTTTGTACACTGATGAATGAATTGATTGGAGTTTGAATGGTTTTGGACTTGCATTAGAATGCTATTTTATTTTGCATTGATTGAAGTTTAATTTCTTATCCTGCAAGTATCGACTTGCTATTTTTTTTGGGGGTGGGGGTGCCTAAAGACAACCCAAGGTTTTTGTTTTGTTGGTATTTTCTCTCTCATGTCTTAGAATTTTGCTAAAATATGTGGAGTATGGAGTTCAGATTTTTTAAGGTAGAAAATTGTTGAATTGAGGATTTGATGCTTGCTCTATGGAATTTAAGGAGTAAGAATTTCTATATTGGGAATTGTCTAAATAGGAATTAGATTGTGATTCCTTTGCTGCTGGAAATTATTACTGGAATGAAGAATCTAACTTAGGCTATATCCTTTACTGATAAAATTGTTGTTAGAAGGAGAAATTGAACTTGGGCAATTCCTCTTTTTCTTTCTTTTCGTTTGTAGTTGAAAATTGTTGCTAGAGTGAGGAACTAAACTTGAATTTTTTGCTTTCTATAATAGGGGAGATCAACTTGATGTTAGTTTGCCTTAATATTTTTTTCCCTTTCTATGGAATCTGAGATTAGTGTATCTTGTAAAGGAATTTCAACTCCTTGCAAATCACTACAACTTGTTGTAATAATCTCTTTTGAAATATTAATATACAAGTTTGTTTTTGACTTTTTTATTTTTATATATTTTTTGTAAGTATGTATCACAATTTGTTGGTCCACACAATTTCATATTTGATTGGTTTCTACTTGATGGAAACTAAATTGCCTCTGGACTTAATTTGGTGCAATTACTCTTTTGCAACAATTATAGGGCTATTAACTTGGACATTTTTTATTTTGGTTGCACATGAAGGCTGTTAATAGTGGGATTTTATTGCTGAAAATTA
Organism: Jacaranda copaia; assembly: GCA_014898725.1. Taxonomy (NCBI): domain Eukaryota; kingdom Viridiplantae; phylum Streptophyta; class Magnoliopsida; order Lamiales; family Bignoniaceae; genus Jacaranda; species Jacaranda copaia. Next base: position 89,072 of record JACGDI010003775.1, on the reverse strand, counting down.
CTTTTCTTTGCTGTTGTGGGAAATGTGGTCAATCTCTATTTTATTTGGCAAATTACTTGTAGAATCCAATTAGTTGAATATATTAGTGTTGCTTGAACAATCTCAATTGTTTTATTTTATTAATTAGTGTTGACAAATTAATGTAAGAAGCTTTTTATTTATTTACATCTTTGTTTTAGATATTTTTCATACTTAGGTTTTTCATATTATGAATGTGTTATTATTTCTTGCATATTAATTTAACTCGTGTTTGCAAATTTCTTACATAAAAATGTATGGTTTAATTACTGAATAAGTATAAAGCTACAATTTGATTTATCAATATGTAATATTAAAAGAAATAGCATGAAGACACACAAAAAAAAAGGCATATAATTTGGTGCACTTTTTTCTAGTGTATGCATATATGTATATATATGTGTTTGTATGCATATATTTTTATTTTTTTTTATCATTTTTTTAATTTTTTATGTCTTGAATTTTTATTTTTTAATAATAAATTTATCGTTTTACTCGTTTCATATTTTTATTTTTATATTTTTGTTGAAGTGGCAAGTTGAATTGCTACATCGTTGCCACAGAGGAGAGAAGTAGGATGAGTTTGATGATAGGGCACCACAAATTAGATGCCACGTAGGCATTGGCTGGTGACGGATGGTTTTTGGGTTCAATTTGTCCTCAAATTGCTAAATTTAAGAAGGTGCTGTGTCAATCTTGTGATCTAAAAAAATAAAGTCAAAAATTACGAGAAAGCTATATATATATAGGACCCATTTTGCAATTTTTGAAATACACATATAATACAAAATAAAATTAAGAGTTTGAACATGAGGCAACAGTAAATAAATTTGCCTTAAACTCAATATCAATATTGAGCATAATTGACGGAACTATTAAATGATCATGATTGCAGCTACATTATCATAAATGAATTGATTATTCAACAAAAAAAAAAAATGATGGTTTAACTTTATCATAATGTGAATTAATTGAATGTTTAACACTAAAATAACTATTTTAAATTGTTTCTTCTAATAGTATTTCATCTTCTAATTTAATTTACAATATTCAATATATGTAATCCACATTCAAATATATACTCAAAGAATATATTGTGTATTTAATATTTAGTAATATAATAGTATAGAAAACTAAAAATATTAATTAAAATATAGAAACTAACAAGTAAAATAGGTCATCACAATATATACAAAAAAACCCATTGTTAACTGTATTGTGAAAGTGTACATAGGTTTTCTATGGTCCTAACCTCTCATTTTTATCTATTGTAATGCAAATATTTTGCTACCATAGATTTGCAACAAAATGAATATGTACCTTAGGATATGCTTGTTTTAAAAACAAAAAAAATTTAATCAAACAATTTAATATTTTTATTGTTCTCTTTGAAATTCTTAATTTATCCTTTGTTCAAAATTTTGTTATTCTAAAATGCCCTTTAATTGAACAAAAAATTTGAAGTAATTTAATTTTTCATTCAATAAAAATACTCGATCTCGTAAATTTTTATTCCTCTTCAACTCCAATTATCTAATCTTCCTCCTAATACCCACATTTCACCATCGTTGCCACTGTCCCGTTAAATCTCTACCTCCTACTCCGCCCAAACCCCCATTAATCCATCAATCATAGCTTAAAAAAATTTAAAAATTGTGGCCTCGTTTTCTCCAACATTAAATCTCATGCAACTGAAGCCCTTTCAACTCCTTGACTCCTTATGTTTTCTCTCTCATTATATACAGCTCTTTGTAATCCCATTTGAACTTTTTATGATTTATTATTACATGTCCATAACTAGGGTTGCAAACGAGCCAAGCTGAGTCGAGCTGAGCTGAGCCTGGGAATATTTTGCATGCTCAAGCTCGAGCTTGAAATATATAAATTGGACTTTATTTTATGAGCTCGGGTTCAACTCGGCTTGACTTGATTAAGCTCAACTTTGTAAATAAACTATGAAATATTGTAAGCTCAAGTTTGAGCTCGAATTTTTTTAATAAAATGATAAACCGTAAACAAGAAATTCTTGTTAGATTTTGCTCTAAAAAATGGAATAATAGCCAGAAAAATTATGCTACGGTTGCTAAGGAAATATTTGCAATTGTTAAATATGTTTTGAAATTTCAAGATGATTTATATAATCGAGCTTTTCTTATAAAAACTGATTGTCAATCTGCCCAATTTATGCTTAATAAAGATTTTAAACATGATGTTTCTAAACAAATGTTCACAAGGTGGCAAGCTTATTTGGCCCCTTTTGAATTTAAAATTGTTTATAAAAAAGGAATTGATAATAGTCTCCCTGACTTCTTGACTCATGAATATTTACAGGGTCAATTGTTCCCCATAATAGAGAAAGAGGAAATCCCTTCCCTAATAGAGGAGGACGTGGTTCTAATGCAGCTATTGCAAGGCATTTAATATAGCACGGCAAACAGAAGCTTATAGCTTCAAATATTTCACAAGCATCATATGCTTATTCCAGTTCTAACCCAAATATCCATCCAAATGATCCCTTGTTCGTAGAATTTCTGCAATTTAAATAGTTTAAGGAAAGTTCAAATAAAACTTCCGATCCAAGCCAATCAACTCGTTGCCAGCCTAAAGGATCTAATAAGCCTTCAAATTCTTCTTTTGTTGACGTTGCTACTAATAGTGCTACCCCTGTTGATGAGGATTCTCTCACAACTTTTGAAAAAAAAGATAATGAGGATTTAATAATGATCTTTGAGCATAATGATCTTAAATGGAAAAATGACCCATGGATAATAATCCAGAGGTACTTGGATACTGCATCATATGTGGTTGGGTTTTATAAACCCAGATCATACTATGAAAATATTTTAATAACTACTGGCTCTTGTGAGATTTTGAATTTTTTCCCAAGCTCACAAGAAAAATTTATTTTTATTTTTAGTAAAATTATTATTAAGAAAATTATCTCTGCTAAGGAATAGGGAATATCTTCATTCAAAGAAAAAGAGTTTGTAACCAGAGATAATAAATTAGTTTATAAATTTAACTTTTAAGATTATATCCAAGCTTTTAAAAAATCATACATGGTTTATAAAAGTATGTCCTGAAGTTTTCAAAAATCATATTCCAAATTGGTTTCTAAGCTAGTGGAAATCTTATGGTCCAACCCATTATATCCTTTCGGATCAATTCAAACAGGTGTTTGACCAATGGGTAAATTGTTCTCTTAAAATTAAGAAGGCTGAAGCAGAAAACCAAATGATTTTAAACAAAGCTGCAATCTTCTTCTTTATGAAGTTCTCAATACCTTGGATTTGGAAATGGGTGCCAGAAGTCAGTTTTTCAAAAGATAATATTCCTTGTCTCTATTGGACTTTTTACATCAAATGGTGGAATAAAATGATAGGACCACAGGAAAAATTGAAGGGCAAGAAACCTTAGATAATATTGTTAAGGTTATCCAGGGTTATATGAATTCTGCTAAACAGGATAAGAAAAAAGAAGCTTCATCAATTCTAGGAAAAGCTTCTCAAAAAATTAAAATGCGAAAGGATAAATTGTCCAAGGCAGATTTATTAAAAGAAGTCCTTAATATGGTCTAAGAAGAATTAAAAGATTAGTTTGCAGATGTGGATGAAGACATCCAAATTTCCAGTGATGGTGGAGATACAGTGTTAATGGAGACTTCTTCAAAATCAAAGGCTGATAATAATCAATATGATTGCCTTTTTCAAGATGCTCAGGACCTAGCTGATGATATTCCTGTCTACATTGATAAAGACCTTGATGTTATGCTGGAATCATTGAGGAAAGAAAAAGAAGAGAAATAATCACAGTGTGAGTGGTGAAAGCCGCTTTGATTGAATTATTATTGTAATAAGTCAAAAATAGTAATCTTAATTATATGCAGATACTGTTCCTCTGCTTTTTACTTTTTATTGTTCCGGATTTGAAGATTTTGAAATCTGCACAGTATTTCACTTTTACTATTCGGACTTCAAAATAATATCTTAGAGTCCACAATAGTTTTCTTTTGCTTTTTATTTAATGGCCCCAGTTGTATAGGTGAGGGAGGCAGAGTTTTCCTTAACAGAATTTTTCTTTAAAGTTTTTAAATTTCTCTTGCGAACTGTTTTGTATTTTATTCTCTATAATATTATAAAATCTTCTGAGGCTGATTAAAGCTTCCATATTTCTGTGCTGAGCTTCCTTAAGGTTAGTTTTATTTTATTTTATTGCATATTACCCAAGCCTAATGGAAGGCTAAGGGACTTGGTGTTAAACAACTATGAGTTAGATACTTCTTCTATATTCATGGTTATTTTAGACTAGGCTTGTGCTGAAGGTTTTAGATTTATGAACTGAGTTATCCTATCAGGTTCCATAATTTAATAGTTTTCCATGTACCTCTAAGATAACCCGTTGTTTGCCCGTGTTAGCTGAGGAAGGCGTTGTTTTGGTATAATCTGGAAGCATGAGTTGACTGGTTAAATTTTTGGGTAATTTTTTTTCTTGTATTCCAACTACATGTTGGTTCTTGTGAACTCGTTCCTGATCCTATCCTCCTTTATAAGATTTTGCTTTCTCTGGTATCAGAGCCATGGATTATTGGTTGTATTTTTCTCTGGTTGTTTAACATTTTTTGTCAAAATATGAATTTTCTTAAAGGAAAATCTTCTTCTATTAAAAATACTTGTTTGGAAGAATTAAGTCTTCCTGAAAATATTGATCTTCATAATAAATGGACCATTCTGAAAGTGGATCCAAAGGTTATTTATCAATTAGGGACTTTTGAAAAAATTGGTTTAAAATAAATTGTTAAAACCACTGAAGAGTCTATTCCTCTTAATAAAGAAGATATATCTTTATAGTTATTACATAGATCTGATATTGATAAGTATAGATTTGATTATCGTTTCCTTCATATTGGTTTAATTCAAGTTGCTTTTAAGCCACTTACTATTGAAAATTTACCTGATAGTTTTGCTTCTATTTTACGTGATGCTCGTAATTTAAATTGGAAGCATTCATTAATAGGTATTATACAGTCTAGTCTGGCACATGGCCCAATTTATTTTGATGTTTATCTAAATTTGCAATTATCTCTTTTCGATGTTAATATTTTACATGCTATTACTTTAAATGTTAAGTTGCATGGATATAATTATATGCCTAATACTGAGATTATTTGTATTTGTTATAGGATCTATTTATAAACCGCTTTATACTTTAAATCCTATGTGTAAAATGATTAATAAAATTAATAACGAGACTATTTTAATTGAAACTAATTTTTGTAAATCTCATATTACAACCCGTAGACCTATTAAATGAGATAAGGTTAAATTTCCTAATAATTGGATAATTGAAAAAACTATTCCAACTCAACCTGTAATATAAACAGAGGTCAGTCAAATTATTCAGACTCGTATTGTTTATTAAGTAGATAATGTAATTGCATGTCTTTATACAATAGGATTGAACATGTACACATTCTTTCCTCACTCTCACTAACTGTCCAACACAAAGAGAGAGAAACATAGAGAGAAAGATGGGCAATGGAAGCCATACGAGGCATACAATGAGCTGCATGGTTTGGCGCAAGAGTTCTTGATGCCATTTAATACACTGACGATGTTGGTGGTGGGCTACTAGATTGAAGGAAAGAGTACCCTCATGGAGGACCTAATGGGATTCTAGTTCAATCATGTCTGTAGCAAAACCAAGACTTGCCACCCCATTACCCTCTATATGAAGTTCTACCCTGATTGCTGCACCTCGCTTTACTACCTCTTATTTGACTATAAGCATATTAAATTTTTGTTCAATTGAGAAGTGACACATGTAAAATAAATGCTAGATATTAATTCAAAGTTTTTCTATTTATATGTTAGGATTTATTAAATTAATACCAAAAGATAAATAGTTAGTTTTAATTAATAATTTAGTATTTATTTTACATTTAAATCAAGCATTGATACATGTCAAAGATGGAGTGTCTACATCTATGGACCAATGAAATTAAAGATATTTGATATCATTTCTTGATATTAATATTATTTTTTGGTGTTTGATATTATCAAATCAAGGATATCCCATATTATTTCTTGATTTTAGATATTATCTTATGAAAGAGATAACATCGAAGGAGTTCAAGTCAATCTAAAAGCCTCCTATCAAACACCTATATAAAGGGGTGATCCTAGCTCATTTGGCATAACATAAAAATTATAGCAGACGAGAAAAGCTTTGAAGGAATTCAACAATTCTCTCAAGCAAATTCAAGGAGATCTACAATGTTCAAGGCATTCTTCATGCAATTTATATATTTTTGGCATTTTATTTGAGATCAAGGTGCAAAGCCTTCGAATTGGTGTTATTTTTATTCAAGGAGATTCACGCGTTCAAGGGTTCTTCGTGGAATTCATGTATTTTTGGTATTTGATTCGAGATCAAGGTACGAAGCCCTTGAATTGGTGTTATTTTTATTCAAAGAGATCTATGATGTTTAAAGCATTATTTGTGAAATTAATATATTTTTCGCATTTGATTCGAGATTAAGGTGTGAAGCCCTCGAATTGTTGATATTTTATTTAAATCAAATTTAAAGAAGATCTACGACATTTAACGTATTTTTTACGGAGCTCATTAAATTCAAGATTATATTTGGAAGGAAAGAATTAGAGGATTAGATTATGGATAGAATCCATAGTTGATTGATTTTAACTTTAATTTTATTTGTATAATTTTTCTTGTTTGTAATTTTAATTTTTGCTGACAAAAATATTTGTTGTTACAAATTTTTGGCACGCCCAATGGGACAATCTCTATCTCTCATCTCTTTTCTTCATCAAAGATTGAAGCATCATGGCCACTAACAAAACTGCTGCATTGAAAATGACTACTTCAAATTCCATAAATGTTAGTAAGAAGTGTTGGTGTCACCACAAGGAGTATGTCCAAAAAGTTGCAATCATCCTTGGAAGCAAATCCTTCACTTGAAGTTGTGAAAGAGGCATTGCCGCATGGTATTGATACTAATAAAGGTGGTGGAGACTCAAAAGAAGAATCAACAACATATACTCTTCGCTTAACATTAAGTTCCTCAAATATGGCACTAGTGATGGTGACAATTGCCACAACTTTAGATAAGCAAATGATTAATTTGATAAAGATTATAGGACTAGCAAAGCATGTCCAAGACCAAGACTCTCAGATCTCCAAGTTGATGAACAAGGTTGACAATGCTAAAACTAGTCACATGATGGAAAAACAAATAGAGGCTCAAGATGAAGGTGAAACATCCACAAAAAGGAAACTGAGGGAGTTTACCGTGGGAACTATCAAAGATAAATTTGAAGAAAGGACTAAGTTATTTATGACTTATTCCAAGCCATATACTCAAAGGATTAACAACTTAAAGATGCTAATTGGTTATCAGCCACTAGAGTTTTAGAAATTTGATGGCAAAGGCAATTTAAAACAACATATGGCTCATTTCATCAAAATTTGTAATAATGTTAGGACTTATAGAGATCACCTAGTTAAGTAGTTTGTTCGATCTTTGAAAAGTAATGCTTTCAATTGGTACACTGACCTAGAAGCAGGCTTAATGATAGTTGGGGGTAATTAGAGCAAGAATTTCTTAATCGCTTTTATAGTACCCAAAGGATGGTTAGTATGATTGAGCTCACCAATTCTCGCCAGTGGAAAAAAGAGCCAGTCATCAACTATATTAATTTCTGGAGAAATTTAAGCTTTAATTGCAAAGATCAATTATTTGAAGCTTTAGTTATTGAGATGTGCATTCAAGGGATGCATTGGGGGCTTTGATATATTCTCCAAGGAATTCAGCCTAAAACTTTTAAAGAATTGGCTACTTGAGCCCATGATATGGAGTTAAGCATGTTTGCTAGTGGAGTAGAACGGCTACTTATTCAGAAGTCATGTAAATCTAAGAAAAAGCAAGAATTCAAGAAAGAGAGCAAACCTCTTGCAAAGGCACAAAGTAAAGAAGCTATGGTGGTGAATGCAACACCGATCAAGTTTTGAATAAAGGCAAAAAGCACAAAGGATGAAAAGAAGGATATCTCCTAAGGAAGAGGACAAAGAAAATTAACTTTAAAGGAGATATAGGCTAAGACATACCTATTCCTTGATTTTGATGTTTCTGGAATATTTGATGATTTGCTAAATGGAAATCTCATTGAATTACCTGAAATGAAGTGAGCTGAAGAAGCTGGAAAAATTGATGACCTAAAGTATTGCAAGTACCATTAGTTGATAGGTTACCTAATCTATGATTGCATTATTTTTAAAGATAAAGTGATGCAATTGGCTCAGCAAGGAAAAATCTCACTTGAGGAAGATGACGTTGCTCAAATCATGCTACTAGCAAGATTGATGTGCTACATGATTAGTGAAGAAAAGATCTCCTTTAATGAAGTATGTTTATCTGATCAAAGAAATCATGATGTTATTGAGGAGTGCATGTCAGTAATGACTTTCATTGATGAAGATTTGTTGCTTAGCTCCAAGCCCCATAATAAGCTATTGTTTGTAACTAATTATGCTTGTGAGTAGAAAATAAATAGAATTTTGATTGATGGAACTCTATAAGAAATATCTTGCCATTATGTGTAATAAAAGGTTTAGGAATCTCCATAGATAAATTGATAAATAGTCACCTGAGGATTCAAGGGTTCGAACAAGGAAGGTAAAGGGCTCTTGGAATAATAAGGATAAAGCAATTGATGGATGATATATTATCAATGGCACTATTTCATGTAATAAACACCAAGACATCATACAATATACTTCTAGGTTAACTTTCATTACATGAAAATGGTGTAATTTTTTCTATTTTGCACTAATGTTTCAAGTATTGTCAAGAAGATATGGTGAAGAAAGTGCTTCAGCAAACCTTTTACTGAAGCTGAATCACATTTAGTAGATGCAATAGTAAAGATCATGTAAAGAGTGAGTTACTTCTGGTAGGATCTGAATCATTGAATGAATTGATATTTTCTCTAACCAAGCTTGATACAAAGAAATCATTCTCTCAGTCGTTGAAAGGATTTGTTTGCCCAACTTAAGGAGCCAAAAAGAAGCTTGGAGAATCTCTACAGCTTCAAAATGAGAATTACTTCAACCTAAAAGCCTATAAACTACTTGTTAAAGTTGGATGCAACCTACAAGAACATTCTATCTTGAGAAAACTTCTCCCTGAGGTTGCTGGCAAACTAATGTGTGGACTTAGCAATACCTAAAAGATGTTGAAGAAAAAAGGTCATGGTGTTCAAAGCTCTCAAACAGGACTTGGATTTATTCCTTAGAATCTTATTCTTATTGCAATTATGAGAGCCAGCAGTAATCATATACCTGTAGAGGAATTTTCATCAACAAATGATATTTTCAATGAAAATAGGAAGAAAGTCCTGTGAGCCTTAGTCTTCGATAGGCTTGGAAAGTGGTGGCATAAAAGAACCCATAATTGGAGATTGAATTAATCTAAAATGCCAAAGTATTTGAAGTGGGTTAGCGAGCCAAAAAATCTTAGGAGCTCAATTCCTTCATGCATGAAGTGGTGCTCTATTTTGAATATATCATGTGGTAGAACCTTGAAAATTAAATTGCAAACCATTATCTTCACATGAACTCAAATGGATGAAGAAAATAATAGAGAAAACAAGGCTTCTTCATATCATATTGTTGTTAGTAATAGTCGGTCAACTTGTTAAAATGCTATAGATTATATTTTCAAGTAAATATCCAAACTTATCAGTAGTGGTAACATAAGGGAGATAGATGGTGTCATGCAGATAGTCCATATAAGAAGAAGGGATAGATGAACAAGAGCATATATGGAATTCAAGAAAATTGAGCCCGCGGAAGATGATATTGCATTAGCATACAATGTTACTTTGAGTGAAGAATTTTTGATTGAACAAGAAGATGCTAAAACGGCCCCTCCTAAGTTTGAAGAAGGTGTTAAGGACACTGTAGATGAATAGAAAGAGATTAATTTGGGTGATTCCCATGACCTTTGACCTATCTACATTAGTGCTTTATTGACTACTGAAGAAGAAGAAAAAGTATATGTTGAGTTATTACATGAATTCAAAGATGTGTTTGCATAGTCGTACAAAGAGATGTCTAGGTTAGATCCAAAGGTAGCAGTCCATCATCTATCAGTGAAGAAAAAAAGTCGTCTAGTTAACCAAACTCAAAGGAAATTTTGCCCCGAGTTGGTTTCTTTTATTGAAACTGAAGTGAACAAGCTCATTGAAGTTGGGTTTATTTGAGAAGTCAAGTATCTAACATGGATCTCTAGTATTATCTCAGTACAAAAGAAAAATGGCTAAATTTAAGTTTACGTTAACTTTAGGGACTTGAATGGTACATGTCATAAGGATGATTTTTTATTGCCCATTGTAGTACTCATGATTGATGCTACCATAGGGCATGAAGCACTATCATTTATGGATGGATCATCCAGGTATAATTAAATATGCATGGCACCAAAAGATAAGAAGTTGATGGCATTTCGTACCCCCAAGCGAATATACTGCTATAAAGTGATGCTGTTTAGATTGAAAAATGCTAGTACCGCATATCAAAGAGCTATGCAAAAGATCTTTGATGATATACTTCATAAGAATATTGAATGTTATGTTGATGACGTGGTTGTCAAGTTCAAAAGGCGAGAAGATTACCTCCAAGATTTGAGACAAGCCTTTAAGTGTCTGAGAAAATATCAACTCAAAATGAACATTTAGTATTACATTAGGGCAATTTCTAGGATTTATCAATCATCATCGAGGCATAGAAATTGAGTAGGAAAAAATTGATGCAATTTTGAAAATGCCTAAAACTTGAGACATCCATGAACTCAAAAGTTTGCAAAGGAAATTACCTTATTTACTAAGATTTATATCAAATTTAGTTGGTAGATGTCAACTATTTAGTCGTCTCATAAAGAAGGACCCTCTATTTGAGTGGGATGAAGATTGTAGTAATGCTTTTAAGAGTATAAAAGCTTATTTGATGCGGCCTCCTATGTTGGTTGCACCAGTACCTGGACGTCCACTGATTCTATATATTGCTGCCCAAGAACATTCTGTTGGGGCATTATTAGCACAGGAGAATGATGAGGGAAGGAAAAATGCCTTGTACTACTTAAGTAGAATGATAATGCCAAATGAGTTGAAATACTTGCCAATTGAGAAAATATGTTTGGCTTTAATTTTTGCAATTCAAAAGCTAAAACATTATTTTTAGGCTTATATTGTCCATCTTGTCTCAAAAGCCAATCCATTAAAATATGAAATGTTAAAGCCTATTCTATCTGATATACTCACAAGGTGTTACCTTCAGTTGCAATAGTTTGAGATTGTTTATATTCCGTAGAAGGCAGTAAAAGGATAAGTTTTGGCTGACTACTTAGCTGATCACCCTATCTCTTGTGAATGGGAAATATTTGATGATCTACTCGATGAAGATATCTTGGTAATTGAAATTACACCTCTTTGAAAGATGTACTTCGATGAAGCATTCCACAGAAAAGGAGCTGGTGCTAGAGTAGTATCCATCATATCAAATGATGAAGTATTACCATATTTCTTCACCTCAATTGAAAATTTTTCTAACAATGTTGTTGAATATCAAGCTCTTATCCTTAGGTTGGAAATAGTAGGTAATGTAAAACAATTGTTCCTTAAAGTCTATGGAGATTCTAAATAGGTGGTCAACCAGTTGCTTGGAACATATGAAGTCAAGATGCCTAAATTACTCCCATCCTTTAATTATGCAAAAGATTCATTAGATGGCTTGGGGATGTACAAATTAAACATGTGCCAAGGAAGGAAAACAAACTAATTGATGCATTAGCTAAATTAGCCTCTTCACTTGCCATACCTAAAAATGAAGTGTGAACTCCAATATGCAAAAGTTGGGCTATACCACTAATTTTTGAGGATAAGGAATGTGAAGAAGATGAAAGCCATGTTGTTCAAATATTTGAGATAGAGAAGGAAGATTGGTACCAGCTAATTATGGACTATTTGTAGAATGAAAAGTTACTAGATGATCCACATCAAAGAGTTGATATCCGATATTGTGCAGCTTGCTTCATCTATTACAAAGGTGTACTTTATAGGCGAACATTTGATGGAGTCTTTTTGCATTGTTTAAGTGATGATGAAGCTATCCAAGCTATGGGAGAAGCCCATTCTAAAGTTTGAGGTGCTTATCAGTAAGGTCTAAAATTATATTTTTGGATAAAGATAATGGACTACTACTGGCCAACAATAGTAAAAGATTGCATGGATTATACACAAAGATGTCAAGCTTGCCAATTCCATGCAAATCTCATTCACCAACCACCTAAACTATTATATCCAACTATCGTTTCATGGCAATTTTATGCTTGAGGATTAGATGTGGTTGGGCTTATGACAAAGTCTTCTACTGGGCACCTATATAAATTAGTTGCAATAGATTGTTTCTCTAAGTGGGCTAAAGCTATAATATAGAATTAGTATAGAATCAAAATATAATATATAATTTGAGAAAGAATCTCCGCTTAAGCCTAATTTACGAGGACAAATTCTTCTGTGCTCAATCTCATGGCTTTAGACCCCGGCCTAGAACTTTCTTTTTAGAATTCCAACATTGGTGAATCAGATGTGGGCTCTGCATCTCATGCCCTCTTTGAATGGCTTGTTCAAGAAGGGATTGCTGTACCTCTTAAACAAGTAAAGAAGAAGGAAAATGTTGCTAACTTTATCCGCATAAACATTATCTATCGCTATGGGATTCCTCGATATGTAATCACTGATAATAGAAAGCTCTTTTGAAATAGCCTAATAGACAAACTTTGTCAGAAGTTCAATTTTAAGCAAAGAAAGTCTTCCATGTACTATGCTGAAGCTAATGGTCTTGTTAAAGCATTCAGTAAGACTTCATGTAATTTGTTGAAGAAAGTAGTCTCAAAATCAAAGAAAGATTGGCATGAAAGAATTGGAGAAGCTTTATGGGCATATCGAACTACTCATAGAAGACCTACACAAGCAACTCCTTATTCATTGGTTTATGGTGTTGAAGCTATTTTACCCATTGAGCAACAAATTCTTTCATTAAGGATAGCCATACAAGAAGGATTGACTGAGGAAGAAAATACACACTTACATCTTGAAGAATTGGAGCCCCTCGATGAGAAAAGGTTGGAAGTAGAATAAAGACTTGAATGTTATCAAGCTTGGCTTTCCATGGTATTTAATAAGAAGGTGCAATCATGATCTTTTCAAGTTAGGGATTTGGTGCTTGCTGTGAGAAGGCCCATCATTATGACTCATCGAACTAGGAATAAGTTCACATCAAAATGGGATAGTCCTTATGTTGTCAAAGAAGTCTATACAACTAGTGCATATAAGTTGGTTGTTGAAGATAGATTAAGAATTGGCCTATAAATGGGAAGTTCTTGAAGCGCTACTATGCATGAAGTTGGAGATTGCTACTTGACGCACGAGCCTAAAGTTCATGTTGCTCCTTGCCGCATGGGCCTAAACTAAATGTTGCTCCTTGAAGAATGAGCCTAAAATGCATGTTACTTCTCACCCACATGAGTATAAACTGTGAACGGTACTCACTAAAGGTAGTGCATGTGGTTAAACTACTAACTTACTCCATCAAAGATAGTGCATGTGGCTAAACTGCTAACTTGCCTCACAAAAGGTGTTTTATATGGTTAAAATATCAAATACCCCACCTAGTCCAAGGTGGTTAAGCAATGGATACTATTGGCCCATATAAGTATAAACAATGAACAACACCCTCCCCTAAAATAATGCTTTCTTTGACCTATGTTATGATTTGATCCCTTTATTGGGTATGTAGACCACTTAGATATTCTCTAAGTTTAGTCGTGAGTTTGTTTTAAATTATATTTTCCCTTTGTTTAAAAAAAAAGTTGTTTAGTTGTTTTTATTAAGTTAGAATTCTTTCTAAGTTAAAAAAACAAATGGTTGTTTTATTAGTTTGAATTAATTAGATTGTTGAGTCAAAAAAAGCAAAGAAAAAAAAAGTTGTTTAGTTGTTTTTATTAAGTTAGAATTTGTTTTAAGTTAAAAAAAATAATTTAGTTATTTTTATTAGTTTGAGTTAATTAGTTCGTTGAGTCAAAAAGAAAAAGAAAAAAAAAGTTGTTTAGTTGTTTTTATTAAGTTAGAGTTTTTTTTTAAGTTAAAAAATTATAGTTTAGTTGTTTTTATTAGTTTGAGTTAATTAGTTTGTTGAGTCAAAAAAAAACAAAGAGAAAAAAAAAGTTGTTTAGTTGTTTTTATTAAGTTAGAGGTTTTTCTAAGTCAAAAAAGTAATAATAAAAATAGTTTAGTTGTTTTAATTAGTTTGAGTTAATTAGTTTGTTTAGTCAAAAAGAAAAAGAGAAAAAAAAGTTGTTTAATTGTTTTTATTAAGTTAGAGTTTGTTTTAAGTTAAAAAAAAAATTAGTTGTTTTTATTAAGTTTGAGTTTGAGTTTTTTTTTAGTTAAATACATATTTATATACATATAGTTTAGTTGTTTGAGTTAAAAGAAAGTAGTAGTTTTTGTTGTTTTTATTAGTTATTTTGGGTCTAAAAATAAAAAATAAAAAAAAAGATTGCAAGATAGAAAGGACAGATATCTTTCATTATGTAATCTAAAAAAAATGTATAAATAAATGTAGCATGGTTTATTTTTTTAAAAAAAGAAGAGCAAAAAGTTCTAAACAAATTTCAAGTAAAAGGACTCAAGTTCTTCAAATCTTCCTTGGTAGCCTCCAAGTGTTCTATTGAAGTTTGCAAATTCTCAACCACTTTATTACTCAATGGAGGAGTACTCTTGATAACAGCAATTTTCTCTTTAATCTCATGAATTTCAGCTTGAGCACTTTGAAGAAGTTATTGTTAGCATTTCAATGATGAAGTCAAACTCTTTTTGTCTTCCTTCAATTTTTCAAGCTCCTTACCAACACATTCCAACTCTTCTTGGGTGGATTGAAATTGGTTCGTGTCTTTGCTTTCTCTAATTTGAGCATTATGGAGACAACTTTTGGCCTCATCTAGTTGTTGTGTAAGAATTTCATTGGATGCTTTCTCAAATGATACTGACTTTGCCTTATCATAAGTAGTGGCTTTGTTAAAAAGTACTTGCAATAATTCTTCCATATTGGAGAAGTCAAATTTGTCGAAGTCCCTCATTGATTCAAGCACAAATTAAACACTATCTTTGATAGATGAAATGGAATTAAGTGGAGTATTTGTTATTCTCTTGTGAAGGCTATCCCACGACATTTGAAGGTGCTCTTTTTAATGATTAAGTACAAAATTTTCACCTTTAAATACTAAAACTAGAGCACAAGGAGATGGTTGTTATCTTTCATACTATGGAGTGCTTCATTTTGCATTGTTGCATGAATTGGAGCATTCATGGCCAATACGTTAGAGTCTCTTGATTGATCCTTGGCTACCTTGGGATGTCTCATATTCATCAACATTAATAATTTCATTTTTCAACTGAAATATTGCATGATTTGAGTGAGCAAATGATCAAACTAAGGCTTATTTAAAAGGGGAAAAAAAAGTAACCTCTTTTGCAAAGTTCTCTATTGGTGAAGGATCACTTGGTTTTGGGGATTTGGAACCCCTTTTAAACTTTTTCAAATAACAATCTACATTACTACTGCCACTTGCTTCTAAAAGATAAGGATTTTTTCTCTTTTCTTTTGGAGGCTTGATATCTTCTAAGTTGGGAGGATTTTGAATATCTTCAGCAACTGGTCTATCCTCTTTATCATGATCTATGTTCTTAAGGGAAAATTTGACTGACTTCAAGTTGATCAATTGTGTAATATTTTCATCAAAGTAATCTCCGTGAATTTTAGTCTATCACTTCTTGTAAGCATTTGAAGAGAATTTTTTAGCATTTGGGGGAACATAAGGAAGCCATGCTGTAGACATATATTAAGCAAAGTGCATAAAGGCTAATAGCGAAGTTCTTCATCCAAATCGGTTGTGTGAATGTCATGAGTAAGAATTCTGGAAACTTCTTGATAATATCTAAATTGACGACTGAAGCGATGAGGATTATAAGGTTCAATAATAAAGTAGTTGCTTTTCCACAAAGGAAGATAATTTGAGCGAATAGCATAGTATTTTTGCTCTAATTCTCTAGCTTTGCTATTATCAATATATGAAAATCCTTTGTCTTTGGTAATCATGGTGCAAGTCTAGGAAATAAAATCCCCTTCGTGAATTCTTCTACGGGCCACTTTTGGATCATAATACTTTGCTCCTCCTTCGCTAGAATAAACCACCATTTTTTGGCCACCTATTTTTTGCCAAACTTGGTAATTTGTCTTTAAGTAGTGCGCTAACCAAGTATAGATAAAGTGGATGGGAAAAGAAGAATGGACATGAATTGACTTTAGGGTACCTGAAATTTTATTTAAACCATTGTAGATGCTAGCCAAAACTGGAATAGCAAGACTGACCTTCTTACTAGTGGCCATGATAAAGTTATCTTGAAAGTGCTGGGGTGTATTGAATTAATATCATCGGTAGGAAGAACAGATGAGCAAAGCTAACAAGCTAAATATGCTACCAAATAGGTTTCTTCTCTCAAGTTCCTAGGA
Source organism: Jacaranda copaia (assembly GCA_014898725.1). Taxonomy (NCBI): domain Eukaryota; kingdom Viridiplantae; phylum Streptophyta; class Magnoliopsida; order Lamiales; family Bignoniaceae; genus Jacaranda; species Jacaranda copaia. Next base: position 72,407 of record JACGDI010003775.1, on the reverse strand, counting down.
ATCCCAAGTTTTAAAAATAATGCCTCCTCTGGAGTGTACCATTCTCCATGAACACCAAAATTGCCAAGAGGATTATGAGTTGATTGGGCTGGACCATCTTTTTCTCCTTGCATAGTGGTGGTTGATGGTATATTATGATTTTCTAGGGCCAATATTTCACTCATTTTTCCATAGTAATTTGAGAAAGTTGACCTCCATGGCACTCCTTTGAAGTAAATGAAAAGCTTGAAACAAGTATTTGCAAAATTAGGGATAGCTTTACTTCCCGTCCCATCAATGTCAGTGAGCTCCTTAGCACAAAGAATCACTTTATCATAAAAAATTCTTATCATAGAAAGGTTTGCAAGGTTGTGCAAATCCCATAGCGATACGAAAAATTCTCAAAAGGAAGTAAAAAGAGTATATGTAGTGGACACTATGCCTTGCAAAATGTTTTGATAATCTTAGAATTTCGATCATATGTGAATAATGAAGCATTCACTGGATCATATACTTGTGTGGTAATTAGCTTGTGTTTGCATCGGCTAAGGACATCTTCAGTCCACTCCTAATATTTTTTGATGTAGTGGAATTTGCCATCAAATTAAATAATTTCTCCCCACTTGCTTTTCCCTCAACAATATTACGACCCAATGTTGGTAGAAGAATTGATTCATTGGATTATTGATGATGAATTAGTTTGTTTGGATGACAATGATGAGTTGCCCTTAAAGCCCACACTTTGGAAGTTTTGATCTCCCAGGACCACTCCTTGGTATGAAGGGAATTAGTTAGCCGTGGCTACTTTGCTGCGTATCTACCAATAAAAAGATTATAAGCAATCAAAAGTATACCTTTCTCCATAGGTCGATTCTCTTCGTCAAGAATAAATAAGTGTTGTACTCCAGCGCTAGTTGAAACATCTTTGAAGTGAACCATGGTGCAATCTCCAAGGACACGAGAAAAGTTAATCAAGTTGTTGAAAAAGAAAAGAGGAAGAAAAGATGTAATTCAAAGAAGATTGATGTGAAGAATGGTCATGTTTAATGCTTATGTGAATTAATGGAGAATAAAGTTGATGGGGAACTCACAATAGTGCTAAAATAATAGAGAATATTCATAGAGGCATTTCATCAAACTTGAAGGATACAGGAGTTATGGGAGAAAGAATAAGAAAAACTAAGAAGTGATCAAACCCAATAATTTAACAGAGCAAATACCTAAAAATTAAGAGTAAATTCTCAACAATTGGCAGAATAAATTCTTAAGGAGCTTGTTGTGTGCTTTTGACCCCTTAATCAAATCCTTTTTATAGGTATTTGTTAAAGTTGAATAGTTTGAGTGGGACTCAAATTCTTAATCTATTTATCTCTCAATTCTATCCGATATTAGCAAAACAAGCTCAAACTTATCTCAAATCCATTCGTTATCAAGATAAGCAAAGAAAATAAAGATGAGAGAAGTATTTGAGAAGGAGTCCAGAAGGAAAAGAAAACTAGAAGGAAGTGTTCAAAGGTACGGGACTCACTGGAAGCTTGAAATTGAAGGAATAAAAATTGCCTTCATGGGCCACATAAAAAGATTCTATCCATTCTAGAAAACTATACTGCCGACGGGTTTCTTTGCTAAAGTGTGTGTGCATGCTGTTTAACCTAATTAATTCTTGAAGAAATAAAGTCAAGTTGAATCAGACTAAACTTGACGTGGTTTGTGGAATTAGGAATGGTATTTTGAGATTTTTTTTAAAGGATGAGATGGGCTTGCTGGACTCATGTCTGTGTTATATATATATATATATATATATATTTCAAATATGCAAATGTGCATATATATAGAGTATAAAATTATATACTTCAAGTCTTGTCTCTTTCGGGATTGATTTTGCACTCTTTCGTCAAGCTTTGAAGTGGGGGCATTTGTAAGCACATTAAATTTTTGACCAATTGAAAAGTGACACATGTAAAATAAATGCTAGATATTAATTTAAAATTTTTCTCTTTTTATTTTTAGATTTTTTAAATTTAATTCTAAAAGATAAATAATTAGTTTTAATTAATAATTTAATATTTATTTTATATTCAAATCAAGCATTGATACGTGGCAAAGATGGCAAAGATGGAGTGTCTAATTTATGGACCAATCAAATTAAAGATATTTGATATCATCTCTTGATATTAATATCATCTATTGATATTGATATTATCTTTTGATGTTTGATATTACCAAATCAAGGATATCCCATATTATTTCTTGATTTTTGATATTATCTTATGAAAGAGATAACACCAAAGGAGCTCAAGTCAATCTAAAAGTTTCTTATCAAACACCTATATAAAGGGATGATCCCAGCTCTTTTGACACAACACAAAAATTCCAGCAGACAAGAGAAACTTTGAAGAAATCCAACAATTCTCTCAAGCATATTCAAGAAGATCCACAACTTTCAAGGCATTTTTTACGGAATTCATATATTTTTAGCATTTGATTCAAGATCAAGATGCAAAGCCTTCGATTCGGCATTTTTTTTATTCTATGAGATCCATGACGTCTAAGGCATTCTTCACGAAATTCATATATTTTTGGCGTTTGATTCAAGATTAAAGTGTGAAGCCCTCGAAGAGATCTATGACATTTAAAGCATTCTTTGTAGAACTTATATATTTCGAGCGTTTGATTCGAGATTAAGGTGTGAAGCTCTTGAGTTGCCATTATTATATCAAATCAAATTTAAATGAGATCCAATGCGTTTAAGTCATTTTTCATGAAGCTCATTAAGTTCAAGATTATATTTGGAAGGGAAGAATTAGAGAATTAGCTTAGGGATAGAATCCATAGTTGATTGATTTAATTTTAATTTTATTTGTATGCTTTTTCTTTTTTGTAATTTTAATTTTTGCAAACAAGAAAATTTGTTGTTACACTGACTCCAACCCATCAATTCCCCAGGAAAAGTATCTCCAAGAAATCCATGTGGTTTTCAAAATTCACCCTCTATATTTATTCGCATCTAAATGGGTATGATGGTAGAAAGTATAATTTAGAGATAAGTTCGATGTACACTTCAAATGCCACTGGTAAGAAACATATTAAAGGGCTAACTAATTTAATTCTTCATGTTGAACTGGTTTCAAGCAAGTATAGATATAAAACTCAGGCCATTAGGAGTATAAAACCAGAAGTAAAGTTTAATAGAATTCTGTGATGTTGCAATAATGCCGTTTGCTCAATAGTAATAGGGGAGAAAGCTTAAGAGCTGATGTTTTGTGCATGCCCCCCATTTTTCATGTTGTAATTTTTGTTCTTAGTGAGGAAAAGAAAGACTTTGCAAATTTCATGAAATGCCAAAAGTTTCAAATAAATTGGATGTTGAGTTTAATAATTAGATAATCTTGTATTGATATTAGTATAAAATTAGTACAAAATTTGATGTTGCCGTTACTTTAAATGCTGATACTGGTGAGAATTATGTTAAGAGGAGCCCTTTTTTTTGGTCTAACTTTGTTTATAGTTGCAATAATTTCTAATTCTATAAGCTTATGTTAAGAAGAATGGTATATTAGAAGTCTTGTTGTGTTATTTGCAATTTTAACTAACTAATGCACTTGTTCTTATGCTAGTTAGGTCACTTCCATATGCATTTTCAGTCTCATTTTCAAATTAAGCTCAAAGCTGATGCTACTATTTTTGTTTAAAGTATTATGATGTCATCTTGTGGCTTGTTTGAATTGGTTATAAAACCATTTCCCACCTCTCTTGCTGAAATTGGGTATACCTCCTTGATATGAAGGAAATATGTACCCTTTGTAGGAGAAACACTACAAGATGAGAGGGTTAATGGTGGTGCATTTCTTGGCACTGACGATTTTCAATTTCCGCCGAAGTTAATACCTGCAAGTCCTCATTTGTTTATTAGCTTAGCATCTTGTTGTTATATGTCTTTTTGTTTTTTTTGTGTTGAGAAAGTTTAAATATTCGATTACATTCATATTTTCCCTTGTGATGTACTTCCATAGTGCTTGTGGACGTAAGAGAATTTGCCGGTTTTGACAAGCCATCTAACTTACATGCCTACAATATTTTATTCATCATTTTCTAGTTCAAGCATTTTCAATGAATTCAAAACTATTTAGGTTGTTGGCCAGTTGCATCAATTACAAAAGAACTACATGATGGTTTTTTTCAGTTAATTGATTTGCTAAGATTTTTCTTTATTGATGAAATTATGTTGAATTACCATGCTTGCATTTGCATCTATCATTGTAAGGTTTGACGTACCGAGTGTATGAGCATTTGACTGTACCTCTCTTTGACTGTGTTCTGAGATCTCATCTTATGCATCAGTGGTTATTTCGCTCTTAGTCAGAATTTGGTGAGATTGTGTCTTCATATCCCTTGCAGATGAATTCACCTTAATTCGAAAAGCAGCTGCACTTTGTTGAACCTTTCACTTTTACATTGCTACCTTTTCTTATTAGTGAACTTCAACTTTTCAAAAGTGTGACTAGTCATACATTCTAGTTGAACCATTTGAAGTAGTATCGCAGTCTTACTTTCCTAATTTTTCTTATAATTTTCTTGCTGTTTTCTAGCTTCTGATAATACTATGAGATTGCTTTACTATTCAACTTGTGCTGATTTAAGAAAAAGTCAAATTCTTGATGTCTATTTGTAATTTATCTAGAGTTTCTTTCCAAGCCTTTTGTTGCTATTCTTTTTTCTGCTGTGCAGAATACAGGGATGAGTCTTTATGGAGGTGCACAATATCATAGTGCAATGGCTGAGTTTTGTTTGGTGGTCGGGGGAATCAAATGCCCTCCTATTTCATGTGAAAAAATTGTAAATGCTTGTGGTTAGTGGCGGATTTACAGCTAGGCATGTGGGGTCAATTGACCCCACTTGCTATTTTTTTTTATATATTTATATTAAAATGATGGATATGTAGTTTTTTTTACCCCACTTATTAATAAAATGACCCCAACAAAGTTAGTTGTTGACTGGAGTGTAAAATCAAAGGGTGCGAGATGGTCATTTGTTCAAGTGCCCATTGTTGCACCGCGCCTTTGTTTTTTGTAAACTATGGAGTTAACTAAAAATAGGGGACAAAACAACATCATTTTGGCCCCGTGAAATAGAAAAAAATATATATATTAAAAATAGTCAGAAAACAGCAAACAAACGGTCCCCTCATGTAGCCCCTATTTCAACTCTTTCTCTCCATTCTTCTTTTTCCTCCCAAAAAGCAGCAAAGAAACAAAGGTCCAAGATTTTTTTTTTTTTTTAATATTATCCACCACTTTGGATTTAAAAAGAATATTAAAGGCCAAAACAATGTAAATTATTTGCTTTTCTTTTGTTTATTTCTAGATTTTTGTATTAGAAAAGTTAGGTTTTTTTTTTTTTTTTTTAAATTGTTAACTTGTTTAGCTTTTTGTATATGAATATTTTATTTGCTAACTTGTTATTAATCATTATGTAAATGATGATTATGGCATTACATAATAAAAATTAGGATTTTTTTTAATGGGTAAAAAAAAGTTAGAGTTTAATCAATTAAAATTTAGAATAAATTGATAATGTTAATTTATTAATTTTTTGCATATGCATATTTTAATTGTTAACTTGTTATTAATTATTATGTAATTGATGATTATTGCATTAAATGAAAAAGTTAGGATTTTTTTTAATGGGTAAAAAAAAGTTAGAGTTTAATCAATTAAAATTTAGGATAAATTGGTAATGTTAATTTATTAACTTTTTGCATATGCATATTTTAATTGTTAACTTGTTATTAATTTTTATGTATTTGATGATTATTGCATTAGATAAAAAAGTTAGGATTTACGGTTAGAATTTAGAAATTGTGAATATTTATGAATTATGCATTATGAAAGAAAATAAATTAACTATATTTAAATTTATTTTATAGTGTTTACATGTCGATATATAAGTTTTTCACCTAAATTTTAAAGTTTGGAGGCTCTACTTCGTCTTTATATAATTTGTCTCTCTTTCAAGAAAGTGCCATTCAATCGAAAGATCCGCCTTGCAACGACAATTTGAGATCACAATTGCTCGAAAAACAAAGTGAAGGAGTTGATTTAGACTCTTTAAAGGCCAATCCCGTAGAAAGATTACCAATTTTAAAATATCACCCCAATGATTGTGATAAAGTAAGAAGATCATATATTCAAAAAGGTCCTCGTCAACCATGAAATTACAATTTTCCACAAACTGAAATGTCTGGTGTGATGTATCGATTTAATCATAAGTGGTTCGATATTTATCCTGATTGGTTGGAATATAGTGTATCATCAGATGCAGCCTTTTGCCTTCCTTGATATCTATTTAAGGATGAAGATGTACATCAACGTTGGGGAGATGCATTTTCAACAAAAGGATTTCGGGCTTGGAATAAAAAGAAAAGATTTGCTACTCATATCAGTGGGCCTAATAGTGATTATCACAAATCAAAGAAGAAGTGTGAAGATTTGATACAATAGAGTCAATCTATTCAAGCAGCTTTGGATAAGCAATCAAGCCAAGCTAAGTTGGAGTATCGGATACATTTAATTGCATCAATTAAGGCTGTGAGATTTCTTTTGAGTCAAGGAGTAGCATTTCGAGGTCATAATGAAAGTGCATCATCGTCAAATAAAGGTAACTTTCTTGAATTTTTGAGATACTACATAGAAAATTGTGAAAAAAATGTTGTTGCAATATTGAGAAAAGCACCAAAAAATAATCAGCTTACTTGTCTAACAATACAAAAAGAAATTATACATGCATGTGCTATGGAAACAGCTAAGGTCATCATAGAGGATTTAAATGGTGATTACTTTAGTGTACTTGTTGATGAATCTCATGATATATCATGTAAGGAGCAAATGACTCTTATTTTGCGATATGTTGATAGGAGAGGATTTGTAATGGAGCGATTTATTGGGATTCTTCACGTTTGTGATACTAATACTTTATCTTTAAAAGGAGTTGTTTCATTGCTTGCTCAACATTCATTAATTATATCATATATACGTGGTCAATGCTATGACAGAGCAAGTAACATGTAAGGTGAATTTAATGGGCTTAAAGCAGTAATTCAATGAGAAAATAGGTTTGCTCATTTAGTTCATTGTTTTTCTCATCAACTTCAGTTGACTCTTATTGGGATTAGTAAGAAATGTAATAAAGTTGTTGGAGTTGTTAACTTAGTTTTAGCTGTGATAAATGTGGTGGGAGATTTTTTTAAATGTAGAGATGAGTTTCGAGATGCACAAATTCTCAAAATCCAAAAGGCATTTGAAATGGGTGAGCTTCAGATTGGTAAGGGTCTACATTAAGAATTAGGTATTGCAAGATCATGTGATACTCATTGGGGATCTCACTTTAAGTCTTTTGTTAACTTCATTCTATTGTTTGATTCAATAATTGATGTGCTTGATAGTGTTGGTATAGATGCAAACTCATCAGATGAAAAATAGAAAGCACATGAGCTTGTTGATGCTTGTCTAAAATTTAAAGTTGTTTTCATGTTGCATTTTATGAAGAATATTCTCAGTATCACAAATGAGCTTAGTTTAGCTTTATAAAGAAGGGACCAAGATATTGTAAATGCCATGTTGCTTGTTCGAGTAGCAAAGAAATGGTTGCAAAAGACAAGAGATAGTAGATGGGATTCACTTATTGGTGACGTGTCTGAATTTTGTATCAAACATGATATTGAGATACCTATGTTTGATGATCTCTATGTTTTTTCGGGAAGATCAAATTGAAGAGTTGCTGAGTATACAGTTTTACATCATTACCGTATTAAAGTATTTTATAAAGTTATCGATCAACAACTTTAGGAATTAAATAATCGATTTAATGAGCTAACATTTGACTTACTTCATGGTATGGCTTGTTTGTCTCCATCTCAGTCATCTGCAAGTTTTGATATAGAAAAGATCATGAGATTGGTTGCGTTATATCCTGATGATTTTAGAGAATATGATTTAGTTGAGCTTCGTTATTAGATTGACAATAATATAATTGACGTGAGTTTTGAGAATATAAGATTTTTTGATGTGAATGGAATTAGTAATCTATCCAAAAAGTTAGTTTAGACAAAGAAGCATTTGGTGTATTGTCATGTGTACCGACTTGTGAAATTTTCATCACTTTTGTCAGTCGCCACTGCAAGTGTAGAGAGAGCTTTCTTAGCGATGAAATTTATCAAGACTGATTTATAAAACCGAATAGATGATGACTTCCTTAATGATTGTTTAATTACTTATAAAGAAAGAAATGTATTTATAAACATTTCAGATGATGATATTATGATGACATTTCAGAATATGAAAACTCGTCGAGGACAATTGAATTAATGTATTTAAATTTTATTTTTATTAAATATTAATTATTTTGAATTTATTTTTTATTAATATTTTGATCCCATTTACCTAAATTCCTGGATACGCCACTGCTTGGTGGTGAGGGCACCCATGACAGAACAAATTATTCAAGGTATTATTAGCTTCTTGCTTCTCAAAATTATGATCTCAAATTGACTTTTCTTGCAAATTTTTATTATTATTTTTTTACATTTTTATTTATTTGCATTTTGGGAGTTCAGGACAGCATGTGTAATTTTTGTCGCAAAGGCTTGTGACTCATTCGAACCTTTTATTCATCATGTGATGAACTCAATGCTATATTCCATTGTTTCCTTCTTTAATTTTCTTTTGCTATATTTACATTACCTATTATTGAAAATTCAGGGACGCAACAAAGTGTTGGTTGCAGGAGAAAATTTTGAACTAGATTAGACATACTTAGAGGCATACTTCATTTGAAAGAGCAAATACCTTGCATCATATCTGAAAATATATGATTGTTTGTACTGCAAGTCAATCAAGCATAGCCTTGTTGAATAAAAGCTTGGGTTTTTCAATGTGATTTTCCTTTTGCACATTCTTCAAGGGCCATTTTTAAAGCTTAAACCACGATTTGATGTTTAGGAAGTCCTACAAAATTTTTAGGAAACATTCACTCTATTAAAACCTTGGTCCATTTGTGCTTATAGGCTATAACAAGTGAAGGTTTCTGGTGGCACTGGTGCGGTGCATTTGTATGTATGTGAATGTGTGTTTTGATCCAAGTGGTCGGAAGGAAAGTGGGTGCTTGAGGACTTGTGATTAATAGAGGATAAGGAGAAACACAGTAGTGATGCTGAGTATTTAGTGCAAAGTGTAGGCATTAGGCAATCATGGTGAATGTCTTCTGGTTTACAGCACAATGGAGGTCACTGGTTTTTAACGTTAGACTAAGAGGTTCAAAGGGATTGAGATATTCTATTGCTTTTGCTTCATCTGGATTATTTTGCACAAGATTTATTATTTTCTTCCCTTTTCTTTCTCTGAACAATTTGTTAAGGGTGTCAAAGTCCTATTTTGTCTTTGCACACTGACTCCGTCATGAGAGCCCTCCAAGATGGCCATTGATCGAAAATAGAGGCTTGACATTCAACCAAATTGTTGCTAAATGAGATATGTGAATGTGCATACTGATTGGGTCATGCTCTGTCTTAAACTCTTTGATTTTGGGTTTAATAGATCTAAGTTTAGAAAACTTCTTGTTTAGTTTATTGTTCCTTTGATGTATCTTTCTTACTTTCTAAGTTCATTCTTTTTTCTTGTGATACCAGTTGTGTGGCAGGCTGCTGTATATTCTAATGAGATTGTTTCCAATCTTTGTTTTTCTTCTCTAAGTGGAATATTTGTTGTTCTGAGGTAATTAGTCTACCGCCTATTTTGGTGCAATATCCATAACTTGATTTAATTGGTATATTTTGTTACTTTTCTAGCAACTATGGTTTTCCTTCTAAGACATTCCTACATAAAGATGGAGAATATCTTTGTCGCCACGAAGTCTTTGTAAAAAATGTTGCCTCGGCCTTTTACAACTTTGCTGAATCAACTGAACGACCATGCTGTGAAAAGTTAGTACGACTGTCTTCATTTAGACATATCTTCTTTTGTGTACCTTTTTCTGTGTCTACATTTTTTTCGTTGTTTTAATTAGTAATTCGATTTCTCATGAGGTGCCTATAAATTATTATGACTAGCTAATTAATAATTTAATCTAATTTAAGTAGCCCTTTTCCTTGACTTTTTAGTTGTTTGTGTACATACAAAATGAATTTTTGTATATGGTTATCCAAGAGTAAACTAACATACCGGAAGAAAAGGTTCTTTGGTCTTTTTTCTGTTCATCATTCCATTTCTCAAACTTTAAAGCCTTTCAAGAGTGGTCTCATAGGTGACATAGGTGTTTATGGTAGCTAGTATTTCATACCTCATTTGGCTGTAAGGTTATGTAATCCTTTCATCTTAGAAGTTGGCAAATATTATGTGTCAATATGATCTGATCTGAATTTCGATATTTGTTTAATCGTGGTGATAGATCAATGATTGACACACACAATGAGTTGGGGACCATGTCGCAAGGATGCCAACTGGTGTCCACCTAAGGAACAAGCAATAAGTGCACATTGTTTAAATAACGGAGGTTATTCTTGTGGTGGAGGGCTTTATTTATGTGATGAAACCTTCTAGTCAACATTGGTCGTGCAGATTCATGCGTGGTGTAATTGAAATAAGATGTTGCACATGCACATGCACATGCACATGCACAGTAGCATGGTAAAAAAGGAAGTATCATCCCTATTACAATGGAGAAGCTTTTGATCATTCAGATTGCTCAAGTGTTCACGCTAAAGATAAAAACGAGTCAGCCTTTCTACCCATTGTGGTCTTAAATTTTTACATGATTGACTGTGCTGCACAGCTTTAACAGAGATCTTTTCTTTTTTGTTTCAAAATCTTAATGAACGTAGTATGAATTGTTTGTTCGTAGTAAGTTTTCCTTGAGATCCGATCCTTCAAAAATTTAGCACAACTCTCAAAAAAGTCAATGTTCAGTGGATTCTTCTCTCAGTGTTAAAAAAATGGTTCATTTTTAGTATTTTATTTGGAACTTCTGTGCTGATGTTTCCCAACACTCTTATGCCTTCTATTCCTCTTTGCATTATTAATTCACAATTTTATTTGGTGTATGATCTTGCAAGTGTATAGAGGATTCAGTGAGTACCACTTGTTATGTTTCATAATCTCTTTCACAGTAAGGTAGGTAAAGTTGCCTTTTTGGTGAAGAATAAATTTCTTTTTTCCCTTTTGTTTTGTTTTGTTTTGTTTTTTGTTTTCTTTGCTTGATTCATCTCAGATATGTATTCAAATGTATAATTTTTGTTCTCCTTTTCAATTGAATATTCCTTTTTTGTTCTAGGGTGTGGCCTGGCTTGAACTTTTTTATCTTCGAACTGTCAATTTCTGAGAATGTAGAGACACTTGATATGGAAAGGAGATTGTGCAATGACTCTACTAATTGATTTATGAAAAAGCGTAGTGATTGTTTTTTATTTTCTTTTTTTCTTTCCTTGGGGGGAGGTGGAGGTGGATGGGCTTCCAAGTTGCCTCCTCCTTTTCCCAGTTTTCCCCACAGATTTTTGTAAAAAACAATAAAGAGCAATGTAATATGTGAGAGGTTTCTTCACAACATTCTAGACAAATTAATCATCCTTCTTGTTTGTAAATTTTGCTGTTATCTTATGTCCATTTACTTTCTATTTGACTACACATTCTTACATTGCCGAATCTGGCTAGATCACATTAGTTCTTGGATTCATTTGGTGGATCAGAACACTTTACAGTTGGTGTTACCTTTGCTAGCCTTACACTAGAATTGTCGTCCGTTTTTGTAGGCAACGATAGGCAAAAGGCTAAATCAAGGATAGATGTAAAACTCAGCAATTTGGCTTCAAAAAATGATTCAAGAGGTAGTGTTCGAACAACATAGAAAAGGCTAGCTAATCTCTTAGATAATACACTATGGAATTATTTTTTTGGTCATAATTCAATTTCTTGTATCAATTTGTACAGTTTAATCTCTTTTTGATAGATATAAACAGGTTGGATTATTGATTTTTTTTAATGAAATATTAGATGATTGTTGATTTATTTGGGATTTTGTTAAAATTATAAAATTTTACAAAGTTGAAGTAAATACATGCATTTGCACTAAAGAAAGGAGAGATTATTGATGTGCCTTCTGTTCTTTGTGTTTTTAACTTATTTTCCTCATTTATAGAAAGTATCAATTTATAATAACTCTTATGCTATATCTTTGAAGTAGTCATAATTATTGATTTTATAAATTTTTTTATAAAACTTATATATAAAATTTATAAATTGATGGTTGTTAGAATTCATAATAATAATATTTTTTTTGGACTGAATGTAAATATTAATGAATTCGTATTCTAGTTAACCTTAACTCTAAAATATATCCATTTGCAGCAAATATAAATAAAAATAAGAAAAAGTTATTTGAATGTTGAAATGACAACAAATTTAATGAAATTTAGAATGAATTCATCGAAAGATAAAATTAGCAAATGAGAGATTGTTTGGTTGTAAATGTTAACATCACTTAATTTATTCTCATTATAAATCTTTTACTATTCCAATTATATTATTTTTGTCAAATTATATTACTTCATCTCAACTATTTTCTTGAATTTACCCTATAAATTTAAATAAGTACATTTAAATATTACATAAATATAGTATTATATAAAAAAATATTTATTTACCACGTACAACATAAATATTTTCACATATGCTTCGAGAATATCAATGCTACTAGTATTAAGACCATAAAATTCAGAATAAATTATGCTTTAGTCCCTTTATAAATTCAAACTCTTTATCTTCTAAATAATTAACTTATTATATGTATTTTTTTGATAAAGTTGCCATCATTAAATTTTAAAAAAATTTATATTTTTTTGTTATATAATCTAAATAAAATAATTCTAAAAGTATTATAAAAAAATTATAATTATGCTAAGAAAATATTTAAGTTGGCTAGTCAGCTATATCAAGATTGTTACTAAGAACATATTCAATATTTGGGAAAAGGAAAAGAAACTAGAAATTAATAATAGAAAATTAATTATCTAGATGTACACAACTTTGACAGATAAAAAGTAAAGACATACTACCTATCAAGCTAAAGTTATATATAGATTTTTATTTTGCATTGTAAAAGCTTATGTTAGTGTTTGATTAAATATTTCAATGTTGATTGAAATCGAATTAAATGCAATTTAACTTGAGTATGAAAAATTGAATTTTACAATTATAGGATAGAATGGACATAGCAAATCAAGACATTGGTCAATATAGGCCATGATAACGTAATACAATATAATATTTATTATTAGAATATAAATTAAAATGGATTAATTGTTAAATGAATTTGACAATTTGATTTTTAAATTAATCTCTCTCTCTCTCTCTCTCTCTCTCTCTCTCTCTCTCTCTCTCTCTCTCACTAAATTCATAGATCAAAAAAATTTATCTGATTTTCTTAGCCCACTGATGGTGGTTAGATAACATAATAAAAATAATACTTTGTCTCACTAAATTTTAAAGTATATTTATTAACTTTCAAATAAGATGTTAAAATTTTATAATGTCAACTAAAAGAGCTTGCCATTTATTTTTTTAAAAAAATTTAATAATTGATATAATTTTAATTATTTTAGTAAAAAATTATAATTGTTAATCTTTTATAAGTTGCATAATCTTTTTCATCTATATATTAGGCACTCTCATCACAAATTTTGTTATGTAGATATAGTTCACAAAATTAGCAAACCAATATAAGATTTCTTTTGATCTATTTAATTATTATATTAGCATTATTGCTTATTTTCTCAAAATTTATTCAACATTCAATTTTTTTCATAGTAAATAATTCTTCTAGAAAAAGAAAATGATAAAAAATAAATGTCGCAACTAAAGTTTCTTCAACACTAAAGAGCGAAATTGATTTGTATATGTGAAGAATATCATAATATTAATAGTTATAAAAGGTTGCAAAATTTTCGAATACATTATTTTCAAAACCAAATGAGAAACCAAATTATAATCACAAATGGTATTCTACATAATATGATACTATAATTGCAAGAAAAAAAATGTAATCAACATAGCAATTTTCAAATGCATGATTGTTTGCCACACAAACAATAATTCATATTCTATAGAGTATATAATTCAACAAGTCCGTACAATTATAAATTTTTGATAATAGCACTTCATGAAATGATAAAATTATGTATTTGTTTTAAATATATTAAAAATATATAATCAAATATTAGTAAATATTGGTAAATTATAATTATCATTCTTTACCTTCTTCTAAAGAATTATAACTTTTAGAAATTATTTTTACCATATGTGTGATTGATGAGGCCAATTACAATTTTGTCTTAGTTTTTTTTTCCCTACAATATTTAAAACAAATTTCATAGTTTGTAAAACTTGAGGAGTTTTTTTCTAAAACCACAGATTAAAAGGGATATGAATGTTAAAAATCAAATTCTCATGGTATAAATGCAAATAATCACAAAATTTCCTCAAATTACATCAATCCTAAGTGATTGTATATCAAGCAAGTGAATCCCCACTTCAACTGCTGCAAGCCTGCAACAGCAACAAAATTAATTATTATTTTCAATTTTTTTCCTATTCTAAAATTTATAAAGTAATTCATTTCCTATTTTCTCAATTTCAAACCCATTTTCTCCACTCACCGTGAACTATACCCTTTTCTAAAACTTTACATTAAAGATCTCGAGCCATTTCCTCCACTCATAGTAAATGATGCCCTCTTCTAAAATTTTACATTAAATATTTGTTCTTCAAAAATAATTTTACTGTGTACCTCATTGCTTATATCAGGTCCTCGCTCTTTCTTGGCCTCGCGATTTGCAAAAATGAGGTAATATGTCCTTGTTCATTTCATTTTTTTAACATGTAAAAGAAAATTTAAGTTTTACTAATATCATTTTGTTGAATTATTTTGTATTGACTGATTAAGAAACCTTGTATCATCTTCGATTATTTTGCATTGACTAATCAAGAAACCTTGTGTCATCTGAAGATTAATTCCTTTGAAAATATGCACAAAGATGCAACTTTTATGTTCTTTTTATGTGTGGGATTGTGTACATATACTTGTATGAACATAGATGCAGTTATATCTGAATGAAAGTTACAAATACACCTTGTAGGGCTAACAAAACTAATACCCGTTAGTTGAAGGTTGTGGTTTATTGAAATTTCTTTAATTCTAAATTTCTAATTTGAATTTTTGAGTAAAAGAAATCTTATTTTTTGAGGTTGTACTAATTTTTCATTCAGTAGAATTAATGGGTGTTTTCTTTATTATTAACTTTTGAATTATCAGGGCTCTGTTCATGAAGGGTTTGCTTCATTGGTCATACTACGGGGGGTAAATGAAAATGAAATAAGTGGAAAAAGAAACATCAAAATAAAGGGGGAGGGGGGCAGAGGTAGAAATTTCTAGTTTTGCTTTCTTAATTTGCTTTTTACTTCTTCAGTAGGTTGATAGGATTACGATTGATTGAGGACTTAATTTGGCATGGGAGTTATTGATATTGATGAATTGATGCTATGTTTGGATTAAGTAATTTTGCAAGGAAAATACAAATGTGTGAAAATTCAAGTATAAAATCAAATCAATTGAAGCGTGGAAGACATATGGTAAATTTAGGCATAGGCATATAATGCCTCTAATGATGGTGGAAAACATTTTTGCTGGCATTATTTCCTGAGTCACTGTCAACTAGATTTGTGTGTTGAATAAATGATAGGAAGTACTTTGACAACCCTTAGTTTTATTACTCAACAATGAGAAAATTTATAAACTAAACTTATAAATATAGAAAGGATAGCATACCTTGAACTTTTTGTGAGCTTCCTTATCATATTTTTCCATCCTTTTTCTTTATCAAAAGGAGACTCCTTCAGACTAGGAAACATAAATTTCTCATCTCTCCTCTTCAATTCTTGATTTATGTCATCTTTTTTGGTTACTTAGTGGCAATGCGATTGTAGTTTATTTGTGGTTGTATATGTTGTAGAATCCTTTTAAGTGTAGTTTAATTTTAATTAACTATCTCTCACTTTTTATCACTTTTTCTACTTCCACTTTATTTCTTTAAAATTCATATCTCTAGGTCTACGTAAAGAGTTGTGCCAAAATGGAGCATGAAGAAGTTAGCAGTTTCCTCATCGTTGGTGGTGGAAGTTTTATAATTGATAGTGGAGGTTCCTATAGTAATTTATGTTTGGTGGAGGATTCTATTGATGAATCAGAGTGTGTATCTCATAATGCGAATCCTGAGAAGGTTCCGAGTTGGTGTTCAAGATAATCGATGAAGTAGAATCATTCTACATTGAATATGGCAGAGAACACGGCTTTGACATTCATCGACAAACTTGCAAAATAGAAAAGCCAAAATGTGATTCATGCAAGATAAAGTCCGTAATAAAAAGATATTGCAATTGTGAAGAGTGCATTTAGTTATGAAAAGATGACGAATTTTGGTTGGTGAAGAATTGTGAGTGGGTTTGTTATCGCAAGGGCTTCTGCAAGAAACCAAAAGTAGGGTACATTCAGAAGAGAAATGCTAAGCTAGATGTCAGATGCGAGTGCGAAGCAAGGCTTTGCATAGTGCATAATAGATTTTCCAATATGTATAATGTCACCTGATTTGTGGCTGAACATAAAAATCCCTTGGAGCCTAATGACTTTGGCTTATCGCTTGCAATGCAATAGGTATAAATCTAACTTTTTTATTTGGTTTGCCATGTTGTTATGGTATTTCAAATAGTGTGTTCGTGACGTTTGTATTTATCATATTTATGTAAGTTTTATTCAACTTTTTCTAGTACCTCATAGCATCAGATCAATCATCATTAACTTTACGTACAGAAATTGGAATGACTCCTAATTTTATCTTGAACTATCTAGAACATTTGAGATGAGGAGCTAGGAATATACTATTTAGAAGAAAAGATGTGTACAACTATTCGAAGAAGCAAAGAATGGAAATGATTAGAAATAGCAACAAGAAAACTACAATTTCTTTGCTAGAAGAAATGAGGTCTCATGATAATAACTACATATTTAAATACATTACTGGCATAGATGGTGATTTGACTAAGCTTTTCTAGTTTAATGGAATGTCAAGGGTGGAAATTGATTTATTTGGTGATGTGCTTTTATTTGATAATACATATCAGACCAATAAATACAAATTCATGCTTGGTATGTTATTGGGTGTAAATAATCATGGTGGCACTTGTGTGTTTGGCATAGACATTTTATAAAATGAAACTACTGAAGCTTATAAATGGTTATTGAGAACGTTTTGCAAGACTAAGAATGGAAAATGTCCTAGTGTAGTATTCATGGATCAAGATGCTTCTATGAAGGTTGCAATATTGTATGAATTTCCTAATACTAGACATCGATTGTGCAGTTGGAATCTAACATGAAATGTTGGTAGCAAGGTAGGTTATGATTTTGCAAGTGCATTCTCACGATTGTTGCAAAAGACATGTTTTAAAGAAGAATTTGAGGAGAGGTGGATTGCATTGATTGAGAAGTATACTATACTTAACAACCCATAGGTTGTTGAAGCCTATGAGAAGAAACATTTATGGGCTAAAGCCCTTTTTCGTGGATGATTTATAGTGCGTATGAAATCCACTCAACATTTTGAGTTAATGAATTCCTTGGTAAAACTAGTAGCTGAAAAACGTTTACGATTATGGTGTTCCTAAAGCACTATCACTACACTATTTAGAAGATCCGTAATGATTTCTTTGAAAAAGAAAAAGCATGTGAGAAGATAGCCCCAACATTTTAGGATAGTCCATTAAAGAAGCTTGAGACTCATATTGCTAAAGTTTGCACAAATAAGATGTTTAGGGATTAGTGTGGGAAACAATATTAGAGATATGTGATGGGAAATATGAGTTTAGTTTTGAGAAGTTAACAATATTGAACGAACATAAGTACTCGGCTAAAATTGATCAAATTGGTGCGAGGTATATATGTGAATGTTCCATGATTGAATTGAAGGGTATCCCTTATTGTCACATCACATATGCTTTTAAGTCTTTAGGGTTTGATTCATTTCCAGTAGATAGCTGAAGGCCAGTAAGGCACTAGGATTTAATACCAAAAATTCAAAAAATGAAAGTAACTAGTGCCGATAAGCTAATAAAGGATCTAATCATGCCTATGATTTTGATTTAGATAGAGGATTACCTTAACAAGAAAATTCGAGAAGAAATAAGTGAACACTTCACTGATTCCAGAATTTGCTTGCTTGTGGCATAATGAAAGGATTACAATGATTGCCTTACTAAATTGCTTCCAAAAATTTTGTAAACATTAATGGAAATATACAACACCTTAAAGAACCTTTAGTTAAAAATTCAGATTGATTGTCCATCTAGAATGTCTTGGAGAAAATTGTAAAGTCGGACCTCAAATAGGTAGATCTCTAGAAACTGAGCAAGCCACATGTCTTGCCTCTATCGTAAAAGTCCACACACTAATGAGATCTTCCTAAATATATAGTCTTTGAGTTGAAGTAAGGCCAGATATTTTCTGATGGCGGAGGCCGAATTTTAGGTAGGAAGATGAAGAAAAAAGCTTAGCTTTCAACATATGAAATGCTAGCTTGCAAATATTTTAGAGGGAAAATGAAGAATCTAATTCTTTACACCAAATGTGATATGCACGACCTCTTCTCTCTATATCTATATATAGAGGCTAAAATGTGTGATACCAAGTTGGCATCACACAATGTATGAAGGGTGGCTGGCCAAGTGGCAAAATTTGAATTTAAATCTCATTTGAATTTCATTTACATCTTAATTATATTTAGAATCTTATTTCAAATTAATTAAAATGCCATCTCAAATCTCATTTGAGTCTTCCCTCGAAAATTCATTCTTCCTTAATTAATCAAATTAAACTTTTTAATTTAATTAATTATCCTTTAACTTAACTTTTTAAGTCAAATTAGCTTAACTTCTTAAGCTAAATTCGTTAACTTAACTATTTAAGTTAACTTGACCAATTAATGGTCATATTGGCACCAAATAATTAACTCCTCAATTATTGGTCTAATCTAACTCTTACATTAGTTGATTAATTTAACACTTAAATCAATCAAGCCAAAATTTACCCTCAAAGTTGGCCCTAAAAAATCAGTTCACTAGGAGACACCATATTCTAACACCTTAGAAAATTCTCTCAATTAATTAGGAAGCTAATTGAATTTTGTGTGTGACCCAATAGATTCTATCATTTATTGGATATGGGCTCACAACTCCTTGTGACTTTTAAATATTTTATAATAATTCTAGTTTAAAACTCCTTTTAAACTAGTCGACTTAATTCAACTAATCTCATTAATTGAAGAGCACTCGATCTCCATGGTCGATGTCCAACCTCAAGCCCTTGAAGCCCAACTAACTAGCTAAAATAAATATTCTAGAGAACCATCATCACTTTATGTATGCCATGCAAATATGGTTTTTCCGTCTTCTATCTCTTGAAAAAGGCATAGGACAAGATATTTGCCGGCTCTCTAATAGCCTCGATACTATGTTTGTATTCTTATTGTTTAATCCTTATTGTGTGACTTCACCTTTGGAAAACTCCTTTTCCAAATTGTCACACCACCTTGCGCAAGAATTTTTGGAAACCAACCACTGTAGAACACAGTTTAGATGTACTCACCTTTCACAACAATAAGGAGTTGGTTCCATCTTGAATCTTACAAACCTCCGTTGCAAGTAGCTCATACCCTATCTCAACCTAAAAGATCTGCTAGGTGGTCAAGGATAAGTCAAAGCATGAGGATCGAACACATAGTTACCATAGATTCTCAGGTTAAAGGACTAATAATATGCACTAGTGTAAGGAGGAGAACTAGCCATTACCGACTTGCTACTATAGCTATCTAGTGAATTCTTTAGTGGGTCTTTAGTGCTTTGTTATCTAACATGCACTTATTAACATGCACTTGTATCTCATACAATTGCTCATGGAATCTAGCAATCTCCAACCCTTGGATTTATGCATTGTTAGTGTAAGTTTATCCGGATCTTAGATGCCTCGTCTCATAAGATCTTATGACTTGGAAGATTTAAGATCACAACCATGTGAGACTTATTCCATGGTCACCAAACCAATTCCCACAGTCATAGGTGATCTAAGGGCTTTATCCAAATGCTAGTGAACTGAAACAAAGCATAAAATGAAAATAGCCATATCAAGAATATCATTTAATAAAGATTGTACCACGAGTAAAATAGTTTACAAGGCCAATCTCATTATCTTGTAGGGTACTATTCCATCAATCTCCCACTTGCCCTAAAGCCAATGCTTTGTGCCTTGAGACCCATTTTCATTAGATGTCCTCTAAAGACCTTTAACTTTTAGGGGTTATTATAATAGTTCTACTATATTCTCTTATGAGGTAACTTTTATCCACTCAATTGTCACCTTTATCAATTGAAATTATATATCAAATGATAATGCATTTGACATGTTTGGATCATTGATGAGATCTTGGCTAAAGTCCTAATTTGTCTTCTAAAGATAATCATTGACTCATGCACGCTAGGCACTATATCCAAGCCTTGATGAAGTTTTTATCTAAACACCTTTCTTTGTGGTTTCTAAAACCACAAAGTATTTCACCTTAGTAGTTGTCTAGGCTATGGTGTCTAGTTGGAACTCTTCCAACACACCACGCTACCATTAAGGCAAAATATGTATACAAAAGTGGATATTAGGTCATCTACATTGGACTGGAAATTAAAATCCAAAAACTTCACGAGTTTTAATTCTTCATTGCCATATACTAAAAACATGTCCTTAGTTCTTCTTAAGTACTTAAAGATCATTTTTATGCCATCCAATGACTCTCTTCAGGGGTGGTTTGGAACCTACTCGTAATGCTTAATGAGTGTGCCACATTCAATCACAATTATGCTCCATGTAATGGATGCATAAGGTATGTGGGACATTTTGTGTCTCTCATTGATAGTTTAAGGGGCCATAGACTTAGAGAGATGAAGATTGCATTCCAAAAGGAATAATTCCCTTTTGGATTCTTCTACACTAAACTTCTTTAGTATTTTGTTCAATGTACAAGATTTAGGAAAGCCCCAGTATCCTCCCTAATCTATCTATACAGATATATATTCCCAATTCATAGGATGCTTCTCCCAAATCCATC
Organism: Jacaranda copaia; assembly: GCA_014898725.1. NCBI lineage: Eukaryota > Viridiplantae > Streptophyta > Magnoliopsida > Lamiales > Bignoniaceae > Jacaranda > Jacaranda copaia. The sequence goes on along the minus strand of JACGDI010003775.1, from coordinate 51,187 downwards.
ATGGAGAATTATGTAGATAACTATACTTTAGTACACTCTAACATTCCTACCTCATTCCTAATGAGAAGGATGTCATCGACATAAAGCATAATAAACTATATACTACTCCTACTAGCCCACTAGTACACACAAGTTCATACACCTTTTTGACAAAGCTAAACAATTTGACTATTGTTTCAAAAAATGTATGTTTCAAGTTTAGGATACTAATCAAAATCCATAAATGGATCTTTAGAGTTTACAAACCTTTTACTCACTCCGTTTGGATGTAAAACCTTTTAGTTTCTCCGTATAAATTTCTTTTTCAATGTCATATTGAGAAAAGCTGTTTTGACATACATTTGCTATATCTCATAGTCATAATATATAGCTATGGCAAGTAGAATCCAAATGGAGTTAGGCATAGCGATTGGTAAAAAGGTTTCCTCAAAATTAATATTAGGTCTTTGAGTGTAACCCTTTTCCACTAGTTGTGCTTTAAAAGTCACTACTTCTCTATCTATCCCAAGCTTTTACTTATAGATCTACTTATAATCAATAGGAATTGTTCCCTTTAGTGGATCTACTAAGTTCATACTTTGTTTGAGTATATGGAGTCCATTTCAGATCTTATAGAAATACCTTTTCTATCTTATAGAAATACCTTTTCCAAAAAGGCGATATTCCTTAAAACAAATATATTTTATTTTGAGAGATCATAAAAATAATATCCTGTAAATTCTCTTAGATATCCCACAAACTTGCACAAGATGGATCTACTATCTAACTTATCTCCTACTGTTCATCTCACGGAGGTGGGAGATCTCTAAACCTTCAGATAGTGGTAAGAGGGTGCTACGCCATATCATATCTCATATGGTGTTTTTAGCACCAATTTTGATGGTACTAGTTTTAGTAATTTTACTATCATCATAAAGGTATATCCTTAAAAGGATATAAGCATATCGCAAAAGCTTATTATAAAACTTACCATGTCCAACAAGGTATGGTGTCTTCTCTTAGCTACTCCATTATGTTGGGGTGTATTAGGTGGAGTCCATTAAGAGAGAATCTCAATCTCCTTTAGACAATCCATGAATAAAGTACTTAAGTATTTTCCCGATCGATCAGATCGAAGGGTCTTAATGCTATGCTCTTTTTGCTTTTCTACTTCATTGTTATACTCTTTGAACTTTTCAAAAGCCTCAGACTTGTACTTCATAAGATACATTTGTTCGAATCAACTATTACCATTGCTGAAGACAATGAAGTAAGAACAGTCTCCTCTCCTACTAACTCTTAGTGGTCCACAAACATCTATATGGATCAAATCTAAAGGATTTGTGGAGCACTCCATTTATCTTACAAAAGGAGCTTTGGTCATTTATCCCTTCAAACAAGATTCACAAGTAGGAAGGTTCTTAATGCTACGTACATTTAGTACTTTGAAAGCTTCTAACTTATTCATCCTAATTTTTGGAGATATGACCAAATCGTTTATGCCACATCATGGCATTATCTTAGATATCTAATTTCTTACTTAGGTGAGAGTGCATTAGTGATGGTTGAGAACCCAATATGTACGATCCTTTGTTAATTATACCAAAAGTAACTAAAGAACTCATTCGTTAATGCTTTCAATCTCCTATTTGGTGCAGAAGGATCAAATCCTTCGCTATCTAAAAATGGGAATTGAAATAATGTTCTTAACAATATATGGTACTATATGACAAAGGTCCAATACAAGTATGAAGTTCTCTAAGTCTAACTTATTTTATGCCTTCAGCTTTGGACACAACTCTTGCTCCTTAGCCAAGGTGGTGGATCATATCCACATCACTTAGTTCTATTCTTCTTTCTATTATTTTGTAACAACTTACAAAGGAAAGAACCACATATGATATCATATATCTATGAGGAAGAATTCATCCTAAATACACAACAATAAAGTACATGCCCTTCTTAAAGGTTGCAAGGTATTCCTTGCAATAATATTTCCAATAGCCTATTTTTTCCAAGTAGAAACAAATAATATCAACTATTTCTTCTATGATCTTCTTGACTCTTTTAGATGCCTTTGATAGTTGTTTTCCTATAGAGGAAAAGCATTTCTTCCTTTTACCTAATTTTCTAGCACCCCTAGGGCCCATAGACTTGAAGAGGAAATAAATGTCAAAGGTTTGCCCTTATCAGGGTAGTCTCCTTCTAGATCAACACTTTGATCAATAAAACTAGATGAGGATGTGAGGATTAAATCCTCATGGAGATCATTGTCTATTACTACATCCAAGTTGAAAAGCTTTTCCAAGCTTAATCATCTTTAGACTGTAGTTGATGACATGACTTTCTATTTATCCTAGGTTGAGAAGTCTCCTTCGACAACATGAACTTCTCATACCTCGTTTTCTTTACAACTCTTTGTAAACTTTAACTAAGTACAATTCATGTGTTTTTGAGATTTTTAAAGTTTGTAGATGCCATTATGAGACTAAGGGATAAGACGATCCTAAGACCAATTTGCGAACTTTTCATGTGTCTCTAGATCTACATTAATCTTAAAGGGATTAGGAGTACCATGATATAGGACCTATATTTGATTGTAGGAATCTAGAATGATTTTTGAGGATAAATCAATCGTGGAAGTTTATCTTGATTAGTTTATTAGTTTCCAAAATAATGTTGAGTGAAATTTTAACCATTCTTGAGATTTCATAAATCCTCAAAGGCAAAAAAGAGAATATGAACATGTGATTGAATTTGATATTAAAACATGTTCAAGGTCTTTCAAACATGTTTTTCTCCCACAATTTTATCAAATCCTTCACCCCTAAGAAGAATTCAAGAAATCAAATTTTTTAGTGAGAATCAAGACCCCAATGACTTGCTAATAGACCCCTGTAATTAAGTGCAATCCACGAGCAATCGAAGGGTAAGTAATTTTTGCTAATTGTATCTCATGCAACTCTTGATATATTTTGCCTCATTTTCATATAGACCTACGTGGCCATACGCCTTCTATACTACTAAGCATTAAGTCAAACCCACCAATCAAGCTTTATCTCAAGATAGCCTCATGACATCCCTCATGACTGAGTGCCAATACATGAGGGTTTCCAAGTCAAAGGTGCATCTTATGCTAAGTGTATGCTCACATGTTTTGTCCTAAGTATGACCCCTATGACCGAGTGCTATCACACAAAATTAGTAGCATCATCATGGCATACACTAGTGGTGGAAGGCTTGGATTAATTAAAACTCTTTTAATTTGTATCCATTTTGACTTAATATTTGAAAATACTTGGACATTATAAGTAGAGAATTTTTGCTTGCAAAGATCTCATCATTTTATCTTCTTATTTAGGTTTTCTATATCCTAATCATGCATCTCATACATCAATAGGATATGAAAAGTGTAAATAAGTAAATAGCCTAGCATGTTCCTAAAGTAGAATGATCATGAGCCAAACCAAGGGATGCCCTTAGAGCCATGGGTGCATCACTTCGATTGATTTTAAGTAGATTGAATTAAGCTAAACTATTACATGAGTGTATCCCATACATTCATGGGTACTCAAATGTTCCTTACTCCATGCAATATTTACATGAAATGAAAATCCTCAGACCTAGTGGTTCTACTCTCATAACTTTTACAAAATAGAACAAGAGGCATGCAAGCCTCATTTAATACAACCCATTTCAACAACTTTGAAACAAATAAAATCAATTTAAAAGACTCATGATCATCCCCATTCATTTATCATTCATTCAATAATTAAATGAATAATAAATAAATCTAGAATCAACAATTAATTCCAATAATTAAATTCTTATCTCATAAACAAATAATTAAACCAAGCATAACATTTATGCCACAAGTTGGAGATTAACTTTGACAAGTTTTAAGAAGTAACAAAAATGTCAAACATTATATTGAGGACTTGCACAACATTTATGCATTCATAACATATGATTTAACATCATTTCTAGCCACTTAAAGAGCCAAAACATTAGCTCAAAACCTGACCAACCCACAACCTATGGCTGCTAGCCGAGCTAAGCCAACCATTTGGCAGCCACTACCTTGGCCAGTTGCTCAAAGCTAGCCAGCAACCCCTGTTTTAGGGTCAATGGCGAGTCAAGCCAATTTTTAGTTCAACTTTTGTGCACCAAAAATACTAGAACACCTTCTAAACATTAAATCACACACTATGGATCAATTTTTATATCTGAATCTCATTTCAAAACTGAAAATTAAAGTGCTCAATCATGCTTCAAAGATAAAGTCTAAGTGAGAATCAAATTCATTTATTTCCAACCAAACTCCAATCCAAGTGGATCCAAAAATGACCAAAAATCTTTTAGCCATATAACAGCATGATATATCAACATATAACATCAATTAATTCCAAATCAACATTCAACATTAATCACAATGAATTGAAACATACTAACTACATAAATTAACACTTAAATCACATAATAGCATGCTTTTAATTCATCAATAAAGAAGCCACATACAAATCAACCAAATTCCCTAATCCATTAATTGAATCGAGAATATGGTGATAAATATCAATTTATCACATGAATCAATCAACTAAATAAAATCCAAATCTAAGCATGATTATGACTCCGATACCACTTGAAGACTAGTAAGGCACTAGGATATAATACCAAAATTTCAAAACATTAAAGTAACTAGTGCCTACAAGATAATAAAGGATCTAATCATGCCTATGATTCATATTTAGATAGAGGATTACCTTGATAAGAAAATTTGAGAAGAAACAAGCGAACACTTCACTGATTCTAGAATCTACCTGCTTGTGGCACAACAAAAGGATTGCAACGATTGCCCTACCAAATTGCCTCCAAAAATTGTGGAACAATCCATGGAGATATCCAACACCATGAAAAACATCCAGTCAAAATTTAGATTGATTGTCCATCTGGAACATCTTGGAGAAAATCATAAAGTTGGACCTCGCACAGGTAGATCTCCAGAAACTAAGCAAGCCACATGTTTTGCCTCTATTGTAAAAGTCCACACACCAATGAGATCTTCCTAAATTTGTACTCTGAGTTGGAGTAAGACTAGAGATTTTTTGATGGTGGAGACAAAATTTTAGGTAAGAAGATGAAGAAAGAAGCTTAGCTTTCAACATATGAAATGCTAGCTTGCAAATGTTTTGGAGGGAAAATGAAGGATCTAATTCTTCACACCAAATGTGATATGCACGACCTCCTCTCTCTATATCTATATATAGAGGTTGAAAATGTGTGATGCCAATTTGGCATCACATAATGCATGAAGGGGGCAACCAAGTGGGGCTGCTTAGATGGCAAAATTTAAATCCAAATCTCATTTTAATTTCATTTGCATCTTAATTACATTTGGAATCTCATTTCAAATTAATTAAGATGTCATCTCAAATCTCATTTGAGTCTTCCCTTCAAAATTCATTCTTTCTTAATTAATCAAATTAAACTCTTTAATTTAATTAATTATCCTTTGACTTAACTCTTTAAGTCAAACTAGCTTAACTCTTTAAGCCAAATTTGTGAACTTAACTCTTTAAGTTAACTTGACCAATTGATGGTCATATTGGCACCAAATAATTAACTCCTTAATTATTAGTCTAATCTAAATATTAAATTAGTCGATTAATTTAACACTTAAATCAATCAAGCCAAAATTGACCCTCAAAGTTGGCCCCAAAAATTAGTCTACTAGGAGACATCATTTTCTAAGGACCTTAGAAAATTTTCTCCATTAATTAGGAAGTTAATTGGATTTTGTGTGAAACCCAATAGGTTCTACCTTTCATTGGACTTGGGCTCACAATTCCTTGTGACTTTTGAATATTTTATAATCATTCTAGTTTAAAACTTCTTTTAAACTAGTCGACTCAATTTAATTAATATCATTAATTGAAGAGTACCCAATCTCCATGGTCAATGTCCAACCTCAAGCCCATGAGCCCAAATAACTAGCCAAAATGAATATTTTGGAGAACCACCATCACTCTACACATGCCATGCAAATACAATCCTTCTATCTTCTATCTTCTAAAAGAGGCTAGCGCAAGATATTTGTTGGTTCCCTAATAGCCTCAATACTATGCCTCTATCTTAATGTTCAATTCCTATTGTGTGACCTCACCTTTGGAAAACCCCTTTTCCAAATTGTTACACCACCTTACACAAGGATTTTTGGGAACTAATCATCATAGAACACAAAGAAGATGTACTCACCCTTCACAACAATGAGGAATCAGGTTCCATCTTGGATCCACAAACTTCTATACCAAGTAGCTCATCCCCAATTTCAACCCGAAAGACCTACTAGGTGGTCAAAGATGAGTCAAAGCATGAGGATCGGACACAAGGTTACCATAGATACTCAAATCAAAGGGCTAATAAGATGCACTAGTATAAGCAGGAGAACTAGCCACTATCGACTTGCTACTACGGCTATCTAGTGGATTCTCCGGTAGGTCTTAGTGTTTTGTTCTCTAACAAGCACCCAATAACATGCACTCGTATCTCATACAGTTGCTCATGGGATGAAACAATCTCCAACTCTTGGATTTATGCATCGTTAGTACAAGTCTATTCGAATCTTAGATAACCTATCTCATAAAATCCTATAACTTGGAAGATTTAAGATCACGACCACGTGAGACTTATTCCATGGTCACCAAGCCATGTCCCGTAATCATAGGTGATCTAAAGGCTTTATCTAAATGCTAGTGAAGTGAAACAAAGCATAAGATGAAAATACCCTTATCTAGAATATCATTCAATCAAGATTATAGCACAAGTGAAATAGTTTATAAAGCTAATCTTATCGGCTTGTAGGGTAATATTCCAACAGTAGCATACATCCTCGGTGGCGCATCAATATAGGCAGAAAATTAAAAATTGTATTCAAAAAATAGTTTTTGAGACCGAACACTTAGAGATCTATGTTTGCCTGAATCAATAAAGAATGTTTGAATTTGTGTTATTTAGCATTGTAGACTAATAGTGGATGTTTGCATTTGATAAATTATGTGAAAGAAGTAACAAAAGAAATCAAAAAGTAAATGTTCAATCAGTCTATAAGCAATGGAGTATCAAATAGTGATTGCAAATCAACATATACACTAAGGCATTTAGATGACAAGATTGGTGACCCATGTAAAGATAACATAAAGAATAACTTGCAGGATTCTTGTTGAAGTAAGTGTAAAGATGGTGCTCATTCTAGAAGACACAAATGCAACATATATAGGTAATCTTTTATTATCTTCGCTACGTGATTCTTAGATCATTTTTGTAATTGTATGCAATGATTGTCTATAGTGAGTTATGTTTTGTATTATATTAATCATATGTTTGCACTGTTGTTTGAATAGAGTCCTGGGACATAGGTCCAATACATGCCCAAATAACAAATTTGGGGCAATTGTTAGTCCAAAATTAGTACTAATAGTACAAACAAAAAGAGGACTAATCCGTAGAATACACCAAGTGCTAAATAGCTACATGATGATAACACTACAATCCAACACTCCAATCTTTGTTCTTTTGAGATGTATAAAGAAACTTCGGCCAATAATGTGATGCAATCATGCATTCATTGTCTTAGCCAATATCCTATGCAACCATATGTTTGCTTGCTCCCTTGAAACCATATGCAAGTGATTTTGAATTTAAATTATAATTTTATTTTTAGCATTTGCAAAAATATGTTATAAAACTTTTATATTTTGACATGCAATTTGTGTTATATGAATAATTTATATATAGTTATTATATTTTATATTCTAACATGTATTTTAGGTTAGACGAATGAGTCACACTGCTATTCTAAACCAGATGCATATGAATATGTTTCATGGTGCCCAACTGCAAGTCGTAAGTGAATGTTATTGGTTGAGAATATGTATCTTTATTTTTAATCAAACTCATACAATTGCAAAATTGATTTTGGGTATTAATTTGTTGAAATTCATGGAGCCTAGTGCTAACTATATTCCTCTTTGGATGTCATCTTACCCTAGTTGGCCATCCTAAACCAATTGCCAATCTAACATGCCTAAGTAAATGCATTCATTAGTTTGGATAAGTACTATCTTGTTTAGTAAGTGCTCATTTACAATCTAAATCTCTCCTTTTATTTTGTTTGTGGGCATTATTTTACTTTGAAAAAATAAATACTACACTCCAAATATGGTTTTTGCTAAATCGGTTTTACAAAAGTATCTTTCTCTAACAATGAATACATCACATTAGAAGTAAATGTAAAAGAAGTTGATCTATTTCTTAAAATTGCTTACATGTAGTTTCTTGATTTCTTTTTAGTACTGCTATTACAATTTCTTCATTAATGATGCTAATTGAAAATGAAGATGGTAAGAAATCTATATCATTTGCACTCTTGTTACAATCTTTAGTAATTTTCAATTCACAAAATTTCCTGTCATTTTTTTCTTCTTTGCTATAAGTTTGCTAAAATCAACCTAATTTTCTTTCTTGTCAAAAATGTTTGATATGATGGTGAGATTTGTGCAGCACTAAATGCTAGATGGTTATGAATGTCCTATGGAGACTGATTGAGCCTAGCAAGGTTTAGCGTTTTGTCTACAAGTGTGCATCTATATAGTGAATATAAGATATTTTACATGATTGAGATAGTAAAAATGAATCTAGCCTTTTCTTTATGTTTTGCTTCAGCTGTCTTTTTCTTTATTTCATGTGAAAATGACTATCACTGCAGTGATGCAATCTTTTACCCTCTCATGACTTACGTCTCAACACTTAAGTTTCATTTTGATGACAAGTATTTGCATGAATTGCTATAGCTGCAATCATTCCTAGTGTAGCTAATCTAATAGATGTGTTAACTAGAGAAAAGATTTCATCCTTAATAGAATTTGAATATGTTGTTTGTTAACTTGAGCTTGTTGTTGCTATAGACGTTTGTCGCCAGAGCTCAAACAATCCGATTCTATCATTTGATATTTGATTCTAAGCATTATAAAAATAAATAGTGACTTAGTTTATGCCCTTTAAACAACCATCTTTTAGTTCTAAATATACAAGATAGATAAAGAGAAAAAAAGAAAAACAAGAAACTAATGAATTGATGAAGAATTCCTATTAATGCTAACAAATAAAATACAAAAGGGGGTGAATATTCTTTTTAAATTGAGTAGCATTTTGAAGTTCCATTTCCAAATAACCACTCCATTCTTTAGCCACAAATAGACTTACCTTATATTTGGTGCTCTTAATCCTACAACTTGCTATTTTCGATTTATAGGGGAGATAAGAGAGTTCAATTTTCTAAGGGGAAAAAAAGTTGCTAAATATGCTTGGAAAAAGTAAACAAACAGATTTAATATCTAACCTTAAGTACAATAGTACACAACCGTAATCAATATAAAGATGTTGACCTTTTTGGATACATTCTGGGCATTTGTGTGGTGAGCGAATTGCATTTTGTTTGCCTACAAAACTGAGTGCTTGTGGGCCATTTGAGGTAATGGAAACAGTGATCTTTTGTCTGATTTATAATTAGTGATAATTTTACTAGAACGAGGAACAGAGTCCTAGACATTCAGAGGGTATTGTTTACTAATTACATTATAATTTATGGATGTAGAATTTTTAAGCAATAATGAGAGAATGTTTGAGTGTGAGGGAAGAATGTGAATTTAATTTTAAGTTCAAAAGAATTCATTATGGTAGATGTAATCTTATTCGAGTAATCTATTGAGGTGAGCAAACTTATTTTCATTTGAATATTTACTTTAGAATATTAGTAGAAGACCTAGCTAGTTTTTTTACATCAAACTAAGACAAACATGCAATATTAATTCTATTGTGTAAAACTTTATTCTATATTTATCTACCAATAGCCTTTGATCAAGTCTTAGGATTTTTTATGCCTAAATGTGGCCATTTGTTGGAGATAATGTGGCTCCATATGAATTTAAAGAAATGAGGAAAAGCTATGGGGTTGGGCTTTCAACATGGCACTGGCCCCATGGCTCCAACCATGAACAATATGAAACCACACATGAGGTATTCTTAATGTATATAATGAAATTTTTAACAAATGGATAGAATCTTAAAACAATATTGTATACCTCTTGCCTTTTCAAATATTAATGGAAAATTGAAGGGATACTTTTTCATAATTAACGATATTAATATGCTAATCCAAAGCTATCTCATCTTATCATATTACAATCTTGTGGCCTAAATTTGGATTTGCATTACTCATAAGAAAATAATAAGTATTTTATGATATTCATATTGCTGTTTTTAATCTTGATTGAGGTTTCCAAGTATTGCAGCCAAGTGATTCGACATATTTTGAAATGGAGTTGAAGGGAAGATTAGGAAAAAGGTTTTTGATATACAGCATGTTGCTTATGTATTATTATGCATTATTGTGTTGCGTATACATGATTTAGTTGAAGAGAAGACTAGGAAAAAGGCATCTAAATCTCCTCAAAAAGGGAATCACCTCCATTGGAGGATAAAATTCTTGCACATTATCATGTCATGGGAGTTTTTTCCATCCTTGCAGTATTACCAATAGTTGCAACCTTTATATACCAGTATAACAGAAATCCTAGTTTGGTTGATGTTGTCCAAGTTAATTTATTGCCAACTAAGTAGTAGAAAGATTGTCAATCATGAACTAGAAAACAAAAGTAAATGTGGTTGGAGAATCATTCCCTTCAGACATGAGCAACTTCCAAAAGAGTTCATCTTATTATAAGAAAGAAGTGAGATGAATAATGGTCTCTCTCTAGGTTGATGTGTTTCTCTATTTTTCTAATGTTTTAATAGCACTCGTATCAATTATCGTCACCCATTCTCCTTTATTTGATGAGATTTTCCTTAAAGATTTAAGCTTATCTTATTTGAATAAATTCTATCACCTATCAAGTGTTGTTGCTTCTACAAAAGTGAATTTTGATAAGTTCTCAAGGCATGTAATCACCTCTCAATATATTCTACAACTTTCATCTCTTAAGTGGCCAACAAGATTACCAAAGGAGAAAACTTTGCAAATCAATTAGTTGTTGTTATTCCCCCGGATCAAAAAAATGGGGGAGAATTTAATTTCAGGGTATCCCTTAGCAAGTAGAAATTGCTCATGTGCCTCAACTTCCTTCTGGTGGGCAGCCTATGCTGACTCCAACCCAAGGAACACAACTAGCAGTACCATCTAGTGGAATCAATGCCAATCCTTAAATATTTTCCCACAAGTTGGAACTTTTCCTTAGATATCAGTTACCAATCACTTTGTCAAAGAACTAATTAAAATATTCCTTGATAAAAGCAAAATGGAATATTAATTGGTCATATCTTTTATAGAGCTAGGGTCTTCCAAGCTTGGTTCCAAATACAAGTGCTAGCATCTTGGATTTTCTTCGCAATAGTCAACATGTTCTAAACATGGTTTTTAATTAGAAAGCACAGTAATTTCATATCTTCTTCTTAATTATTTATTTATATAAAGAATTCCTTGGTTTCAAGCTTTGCGAGCCCTCAAGTCTTGTAGGTCTTTATCTCACTAAGCAATTTACTTTTTATCTTTTAGGTGTTAATACTAGTTTTTCCTTATAAAATTTCTTTTTCTCTATCTTCAACCTATGTTTCAAGACCTAGAAAAGCAAAATCCACATCTACTATGGCTGATTCAAGAGCATCAAGCTAACTTCCTATGTCTAATAAATGAACCTGTTGAGGGGGAGGGGTGAGAAGTTGGATTTTTCAATAACATATTCCATTAGTTCTTGTGATTCCATCTTATGAATATTCTTTGAAAACCTAATTTGACAAAAATGTTAACATATTAGGGGTCTTGCCAAAGTAATGTTGCAGGCTATGATAATTACATGGGAAGAATGAGTAGCAACTGAGTGCATAAGTTCTTTCTTCTCTGCTATGGATCATTATGTTTAGGGAAAATGTATTTGGAGTAAAGTATGGCAAGTCTAAAAGATAGTAAATTAAAGTCCAGTAAGTATTGTTAGTATTTTGACTTGTAGCTTGATCTAGGAGGTGGTTGAATCATGCCTTTTAGATGTGAGTAGCTTCTGAAAGAGTGCTTCTTATGTGAAGTTAGAGATAAGAGGCGCAAATGAAGTTGGTCAAAGCTGAGAGGGGAAAGCAAGGAAGTATTATTTGGAAAAAGCATCATTAGCTTCTTCATCAGAGTATTCTGCTAGCTTGCATTGCCTCTAACTTAGGTTTTCATATTGTTGGCTTAATGTGAGACCATACAGTGTTTATTTTTTGACTTAAGTTTTTATATTGTTAGTTTGGTTGGTTGCATTGTTAGAAAATACTAATTAAATTTCTAGGTGTGTTATATTGTTAGACATCATTTATATTTCAGCTGATATTTCAAATGCCTTAATCCTTAAGAACTTATCTTTTTTTTTAAACAAAATCTAAGGCATTTTGCCATAGTTGCTGCTGCTTAATTATCTATATAGCTAAAACATTTAGCACTTTAATTCAATACATACAGTAGTTCAGTTCATTGTATGTTTAGAATTTGGTGTTGAAGATGGTGATAATTGAATTTATAAATTTCTAAATGCATCTTATTAGATATCATAATGTGTTTTATCATTTCCAAAAGATGTAACATCATGTATGAATGTTTTAGGATAACTATAGACTATTGTACAAAATTCATCAATCTAATCTTCCTATTATAAAAGCTAAAATGTCTAAGTTGGGCTCCTCATTGCATAAATGATTTTCAACAAGTTACAAACTAAGAAGAGCAATTTGCAAAAAGTTCCAACGTTCGATCCATCATGAGAAGAAATTTTTAGTAAGTAGGAGGTAAACATCAACCTCCAAAATGTCCAGGTTTTATTCACCATTCCACCAAAATTAGGCTAGCATCCTTTAGCAATAAATATGACCATGTTTTGAATCTCAAATCCAACAGTTTTTAGCAAAATATAACCGACCAAGTATCAAGTCCCCCTACTCCAACAATTTGTAGAAATGACCAAGTGCATCCATTGGATCCTCCTGCTGGCAATTTCCACACAACACCTGGTATAAAAAATATATAAAATAGTGTGTCATTGTCATGTATAATGAAAAGTAGATTATATGCTAAATGAAGAACAGTATATTGACTTCAAATTCATGGAAGGTTATAAAAGGACTAAAGAGAAAAAACAACAGCGTGAACCACACTTTAAATATGTAAGGCATACCACTGCAAGGTATGTCATGAATTTACTAAATATAATTAACAAAACTTGGTAGATAAAAATGATATGCACAACCTATGTATAATATAGGCATTCGTTCTATTCATAAAATTTTAAAAAAGTAAAAAAGAAACAACATATAGAGAGATATGAAAATTGAATATGCATTATATTTCTGTATGTTTCTTTGTTACCAAAATACCACAAGTGTAATATGTTATTTCCATAAAAGTAAAGGAAACATTTAATAATCAAGCATATAAGGCAAAGCACTCCACCAAGTAATCAACAATAAAGAATTACTGCCACAAATTAGTGCAGTAGTGCACATTTAACATGTTAATGTTTTTTAGACTAAATTCCACATACGCACCAAAAATCTATTGCACCTTTTAATTTGGAATCATTTCTGTCAGTGTAAATAAAAAATAGAAGACATGCTATACTAAATAATTAATATGAATTTGAAATTTCATAACTCTTAGGAGTTTCTAGGTATAGAATTGTAAACTCTAAATATCAAGTAGAAATGTAGTTAACAGTACAACATTAATCCAGACAACAAATTGACCACTCAACCTACAAATACAACACAACCAACTCAATGGTATTGTCAAGATAGTGAAAATAATGTATGTGGTGTTATTTTGTCAACATTAGTAAGTAATACTCAATGGTATTGTCAAGATAGTGAAAATAATATATGTGGTGTTATTTTGTCAACAACAGTAAGTGATAGGAGACTAGGAGGAGTGAACTCCATCTGCCTGACATCAGTATAAAGGTAAGCCACTTTTTATGTGGTTGGAATCAAGAGCTGATAGTCTAAACATCGTTTCCTAATTAATGAAATATTGTGGCTTCACTATTAATAGTTATATGTTGCATACATGCACAAGTCGTAACTGCATATTCTTACCTCATCATTTTATCAATCTACAATTTATATTTCATGTGAATGTAAGTTAAGTGTCGAATATTTTGGATTACATACACTTGCAAATGCACAGAAATAGGCATAATATTATCTTAATACAAATTGAGAACCTTATTAGGATATTCTAGTCTTATAGGCCACAACTACTATTAATCATAAATGATAAATAGAGAAATACAATAACAGCTCAATATCTCTAGTAATTTTCCAATTAACTAGAAAATTAGTCCCTTGGATATTCTCTATCCTGTAGATTAAGATGGTCAATCAAACTGCTAATTTTTCTCATATCCAGTAATTGTATAAATTTTGTCATCTCAATCTTCTTTGACACAAAAAACACCAGCTTGGGATTGACCCTTTAATGTATCAATTGGGATAAATTTGATAGACGACATGTACCCTCCAATAATTGAGTAAACTAACAAATTTACCAATATTAAAACTTCTCAATAATATCAATATCACCTGAAAAGGGAAAACACTAAATTTGTAAGAACTTGGAATGAACTGCTCTTCCTTGGCAAGATTGGTAGCTATCTACTTGTAAGAAAGTCCAAAAGAACCCAAAAAAAGAGTAGTCATTGTATCAAATACTATTCACACAAAGAAATAATATCAGTGTCAACCCCTCATCGCAACCCCTCAACTACCTAAAAATAGTTAAACCAAAAAGAGAATAAATTAGTTAAAGAACACTACAAAATACACATGCCAATGTTTTATTACCAAAAATAGAAATCAATAAACTACAAAAAATATTCTTGATAATTATAATTTAAAAGAATTAAAAGGCGTAGCAATCCGTGAAGTAATGACAAGATAAACAAACCTTTAAGATTCAAAACAATGCATCTAGGCCAACAATAAGAGATCTACTAGTAAGAGTAAGGGACAATCTTAGGAGCTGATAATGAATCAACTGGACCATACATTCACAGTGGTACTTAATTGAACTACCATGTTATCACACATGAATTATATTACATATTATCTAACCTCCGGTTTTGAGAATATATGTAAGATAGAGAGTAGTAAGAGGAGAATTAAGAAAATTGCTTCTTGGATTCCATCATCCGCTAAATGATGATTTCAAACAAATGAGAGGTCAAATTACAGACCAGAATTTTTTCAGAGAAAGATAACAGGGTTTTTGTTTTGAAAAAGGGAATTGGAAAGGGTTTCACAAAAGGGAATTATAAGGGTACTAGGTAGGGGTGGTGGTGGCACAAAAAAATATAAATAGGTTTTGCAAGGCCAATTGGTGGTGGTGGCGTTGGCAGTAACAGGCACAGAGAGAAGAAAGAAGATTAAGAGACTGGAGGTATCCATTTCTTCAAGTGTTTTAGCCAAACTCATATTTTGAATAAACCTCTTCAAAAATTATCCAAAAAACACGTTATCTTTTAGTTTTGAGTTTAAGTTGAATATCAAAATTTTTGTTGATAATATTAAATGATTTTGTTTCAATTGAACTCAAATTTTTATTGATAATATTAAGAGTTTTTTTTTTAGTTGAACTTTGCAACAACGATTATATAAGTTGCTAATTGGTCTTCTAAAAATTATTGTAAAGGTTTTGACGTGGATACACACATTGTAAACAAAAGAATTTTCAAATTTCATATTCAACTAATCAGAAGGGAGTCATATATAACATGGGATCATCGATTGGACAAAAATCAAAGAGGAAATTGGGGTCAACACCAACCCCATGAGCAACACAAAGCCAAGAAAGTGAACTTGATACTGCAAATAATAAGTTGATTCTTGGTTTTTGTTAACTCATAAATTAAACCATGAAATTATTTCTGGCTGGGACCTATATTAAAAGAATTATTGTTTATTATTTATACATATTATATTTTGATAATGCTTTGTTAAATGAAGGATAATTTTTCTGGGCTGGATTCAGTGAACAATTTTATAAAAAGGTTGATAGAATTTGGTCTCTGTATGAATGAAGATGTATTCTTCACAAGTACAAATTTTTGAAGAAAGAATTGGCATGATACTCATGCATATTACAATGTAATTAGAAATAAATAATACTTAGGTATATGATTCTTTTTTGTATTTTATTTCAGGAAAAATTTATTTATGCATATACATGATTTATGTTATTATAAATGTTGTGATCAAGTTAAAATATTGGGTATGTGACATAGCCATCATTTTGGATTAATGTGAATCTGTGAAGATATAGGTCTCATTCAGTAACTAAGTTTATTGATTCTTCTATATTTCCTTATGCAACGAGTCAAGTTTGAACATAGAGCATTTATGCATAAGATTGTGGATGTAAATGCAACTCTAAATGAATCTCAACGTGACACAATTAAGATAATTGGATTTGGGGCATTCACCACTATTCAATGTGAGGAAATCAATTGAGTCATGATGCAATGGATTGTAAAATGTTATGATCCAAATAATATTGTCACAAAATCCATGAAGAAGAACTAATTATAGATTATGTTATGGTACACAAGGCCTTCGGCGTTCCATACCTAGGAGATGTTATTCGACTAGAAGCAAATAACCAACCTGGATTAACCAAATATGATAATTTATTTAAAATAAACTGGAGGAAAGGTTGATTTAACTGACATAGTTGAAAAGATAAAGGTATGGCATCTCAGGTTCCACCCAACCTTCGATCCGCCAATGTCCATCTCGAGTCTTTTTCGTGACCCGTCCTTCATTTCGGCCCAATAGCTTACTAGCATAAACATCAGAACGCCTCACAGTACTGGCGTACTCGCCTATTCCGAATGCCCACAATCCTTGGAGGCTCGCGTCCGGTACGCCGAGCGTGTTTCCTTAACGGTCCCCGACTAGCTAGCATGCACGTCCTCAA
>JACGDI010003775.1:4241-34061 GCA_014898725.1 Jacaranda copaia | reverse complement strand
TAGGCTCCCCCACTCAAGCTCGGAACAAGTCTCAACTGACTGCATCCAACACGGCAATTGAATTTTTGAACTTGCTACTAGATTTGAGTTTAGTTCCGCATATGAATTAAGCGACATTAATTAGAAATAAATTGAATGAAGGGGTGCAGAATTGGATGTCTTCTAAATTAGTGGATGCATTTTCCTATTTTAGGTTATTATTTCCTAGCTCTAAACCTATTGAAATTATGTGTACATATAATATGCTAAATCACATCTAATGACACAATAATGTTCCATATTTATCATTTATAACTGTATGTTATTTTCTTTACTATGGTTTTGATAATTAATTTAAAGGATTTTATTGCCTATATTTAGAGTGTTCCATTGATTGAGCAATTATCAAAGGAAAGAGTTAATTATGCAACCATGGAGCTGCAAAGGAAAGGTGGTTACTGGAATGATAAGATATGCTTATAAACTGTGTAATATGTTCGCTTTATAGTAGATTGGGTAAAACTCACATGATTCTAATTTTGCATACTGTTTGGATCATGGACTTATTTTAAATTTTCATTAATTAGTGCTTGTTGAGTGAATTTGTGTTAATTAGTTTGCCAGCTTTTCTTTCCTTTTCCAAAAGAAAGAAACACCCCAGACACATAATAGTAGAATAATTCCAAAATGAAATTATAGATATCCTAATATTTAATTATGGTTGATGGCCTTAAATTCTAGAAACTAATTGCAAAGTAACACATTTAATTTCTAATAAAACTCAGACTATTAATTTGTGGCCCTAAGGATTAGTTATAAATCAATTACTAAAATTTTTAGTTTTAAGTTGTAATTTGAATTGATTGTCCCTAGGCCAGTGAATAGATTGAACCATATTGTATTAAAATTTTATTAACATATCAACTATAAACTTAAGTGTTAATAAATAAAAACTCAACGTGATATATGGAAGAGTAATTTTAGTCAATGATAGATTAAAAACTAGTGGTTGGGCTTTTTGGGAAAAAAGTTTGTGGAATGGGCATTTCAATTTGAAGAACAATGTTATGAGGTTTTTTAGATATAAAAATTTATCATAAGGGATTTAAATTAGTTTTTTTTTTTCAATTATTTTGAATCGAATGAAATAGGCATGCAAGATAGAATTTGCGGAGACCTTTTCCACTTAGGGGAAGGTAGAGAAAATGACACTCATGGAACATGAGTGTCGGATTTCTGAGATCGCATAGGATGTGAGTTAACAAAATATGAATCGTATGCAATCATAAGATAGGTGTCCCAACCAACCTTTTGATGAAAAGGTATAAGATGGCTCCAAACTAATAGACGAGAGAGAAATTACAATTGATGTTAGATTTGAAAAGTCACAAAAGTAGATAACTACATTGTTTGAGATGGTTATTGAAATAAAGATGAATCAGACTAGATGTTGATAGGATAATATCACACAAGATAATGTTAGCTTAGTGAAGATTAGGGACATGATGCTTGACATGCAAAACTTAATTGGAAATATCCCAAATATAACAAGAAACACCATTAGAGAATCAATAGCATCCCTTCAATAAGCTCAAGCCAACTTTATCGGACTCTTTCTCCAACTGTCAAGAGTAGGTTTTCAAATGAACGTAGTATAATTCCACAATCAGTAAGCAAAGCAAGTAAAGAATGAAGTAAATGAAATGTCAGGATGTTGGACTTTAAGAAGACTAATACACATGATGGTTCAATAGATAAACCTATTGATCTAACAAGCATGAACAATGTTGGTAATAACCCCATTAACAATCAAAATAAATTTTCATTTAATCTAATGGCTTGTGAAGAAGATATCATCCAGTATTTGTTCGATGAATTGTTGAATCCAAAGTGAGTAAATTTACATAATTTTATGCAAATTCTTATTAACATACCAATATATATAGGTATATCACTATTCTTGAACATCAGGAGAGAGTCTGATTCCACATATTCTTAGCTTCATTTGGGCTTAAAAGTACCAACCACATTGTTTGCAATTGTATCTAATGTACATAATTTTTGCAGACAAGTAGCAAACTATATGAAAATATCTGACTTGTTATGAAATCTAAGGTTGTGTTAGTGTAAATATTTTTGTTACTAGTTTTCAGATATATAGGACCTAGACTTGTTAAGTGAAGTAATATGTATGTAAGCTTGAACTCTATGATGCCTTATGTAGATACTCATGCTTATGGGGGTTTGATGCTAATGACAATTACAGACTTAGATTTATTATGTACTTTTAGGTTATGTATTTAAACTTGGTAATTTGACACGTACCTGTTTGGGTTGTCAAGACTTTGGTGCCAGTGATAATTTAAATTTTATTTTCAGTAATACCATTTAAGTTAATATAGCCTTTAAAAGCAAGTAGCCCATGGTATCTAACTATATGACTTGTCATGTTGTCTCAAGGACGTTAAGTTTAGATTTGGTCACTTTTGATGTGAGCATTATGTAAATATAAGTTTATGATAATGATGATCATGCACAAGGAATAACAGCTCTTTTGGATCATTAAATAATAGCATGTACTCTATCAATTTGAAAATAGATTGAAAATAGAAAATTTTCTAAGTATAGATATGAGATGGGGCAATGTACATAAGGTTTGCCCAATTAGATTATAAGCATAAAGTACTTAGTATTCTTATATGATCACCAAGAGGTTTAGAGCTTTTCTTCTAAATAGTCTAATTAATTTCCAACCAGCTAAACTATTGGGATCAAGAGAAACTTTAAGTAATGATGGACAACTGAACCATGGATTATGGAGTTGTTAGTTAATCTTAGAAACATAAGGAGACACTAAATGCTTGAGTAAAAATAAATATGTTGGAAAACCTAGAAAGAGAGAACTCTTAAAATTTCAGCTAGTGAATGTCACTTGGGACTAGAAATGGTAACCAAAAGAATTATTTTGGGAATGATAAGATATCGATTAACTGCTTAGTGAACTTCATCGAACACTAGAAGAGAATTTGGGACCTAGATTCTTTAAAGGAGAGGTGGATTGTAATGCCCCAACTTTCAAAATAAAATTTAGAAAATATTGAGAATGAACTTAATTAGATTTTAAGTAATTAACTCAATAATAATAAAAATAATATTAACAATTAAATTTTGGATAAAAAATTATATACTATGGTTTAGCTCTTAACGAGATATTGATTAAGTTCATTGAAATCCTATTGTAATTTCTTAAAATCTTAAAAGACTAGAAAATAATTAAATTAAGGACCTAATCGCATGGAATTCCTAATGTTGGGGATTTAAAAATTAAATCCAAACTTTTGAGGGACTGAAATATAGACTATAGTCAATTTGTAGGTAGGCAATGAGCTTAGGGACTTAGTGAAGCCAACCAAAAAGTTTGGGGGTCAAAAATAGAATATAGGAAAGTAGCTTATATATATAACCTTAAGACCAAAACTTTATAAAATTCCCTCATGCATACATAACTCTTTCTCCTCCACCTCTCACCATCATCATTGCCCAAAATACAAAACTAAACTGACTAAGATCTTTCTCTTAGCATGGCGAACATGTTGGTACCAAATTCAACTAAAACAGATTGAAGAAATGTTGGAAATTTGAGTTGACAACAATGAGTTTCAAAGGTGGCCATTCCTTAATGACAAGTGGCAGAAAGCAGAAACTAACTACTGGGTTTGGATAAGCTTGATGAAATGAGTGTAGTGGTGGTTTCAATTTCTTGATTTGACCATTGGAGAAGGGAAGTCAAAGGTGGTGGTATGGGGAGGCACTAGGAGGCATTGTGTGGGTTTTTTCAAAATTGATTGACGAGGTAATGGTGGAAGCCGAAATTGGTTGAGTACTTTTGATTAGCACAATGAGGTGTGTGTATTGGTGGTGGTAGTGTCTATTTTAGGTGACGACACTCTAGTGGCTTTCGAACAGAAAGCCAAAAAGTTGATTCTGAGTTTGTTTGGCTTGTTCCCAGTTGGAGATTAAGTTCAAGTTCAATTTGATTTGAGTAAATTTTTGTAAATACATGTCAATTTGATTATAACTTTCACTTACCCTTAATTATAGCATGAATTAATATTTGTTAAATTATAGCTTAGCCTAAGTTGAGAGATGAATAGAATAATTATCTGGAAAGTGTAGTATGAGAACATAGAAGATAAACTATCCTTAGATTTACTAGTCATAGCAACCACTAAAATAAGATCTAATTCAAATAGATATTAAAATATTAGTTAAGTTTAAACATAACTGGGGACATGTAGCATTGGATAGGAACATGTTACTTTTCTCAATGGTAGATACTTGATAATTAGGTAATGAAAGGATTAAAAAATCAAATTAGATATTTGTGGTAAGATAAGATATTTAGTTAAATTAAAGTACATGAGTTTAAATGAATAGGTGAGATCCTTTAGTATTATTAAAAGGCCTTCATAATGGAATTATGAGTTGGAGATTTTAGTAAAGGACATTAATTAATGTAAAAACTAGTACTTTGAGACAATCTAGTGTATCCTCAGTGGTGAGTTGAATTCTACAAAGTTATATGTATTGAATAGTTATGGACATGGGACTTGTACTTAGATTATAATGAATTTAGATAACATTCCAAACTAGAGTAAGTAATATTTAGAAATATGAGCACTTGAAGGGATTATCAAGCAAATATTGGTGCAAAATTGGGCTTGCTTGAACTAATTGATTAGGTATCTTGATATGGAAACGAGATTAGGAAATGCAACAAGTTTAGGATACATTAAGCACTAAGTCATAATAAAAACACGAGGTATAGCGACGTTAAGTGATTTAAAGAATTAACATGATATCAATTCTAATCATCTTACAGTAAATTCTTAGGTTGATTAGGAATCAAGGACACGGGCCACCTGAATGACTAGAAGAATCCCTTGTATCTATTAAGTGAGTTTTATACTCGCTAATACAAGACCTTCTTGCTGGGGAAAGAACTTATACGCTATATCTATAACCATTGTCATATAATCCTTGATACATGTTTTTATGTTATTTTAATTATGATAAATATTTAAAGGATAAAGATAATTTTCCATCCAAATTATGCACATTTTTACACTTTGCTAACTAAACATTTTTTCTTGACATTTTACCATCTGGAGTATACTTTTCTTTCACCTTCACCTTCCCATACATGAACCAATTTTGGTAAAATATTTCGTGGCATTCCACTACAAGAGTAGCTGAAGTCTTTCTGAAAGGTAATTTTTATAACTTTATCAAATGACAGCTTATGTAAACTTGAATTATTATGAGATATGCACCTAAAATTGCACTGAAAAAAGTTCATTGCATTTTGCAATTTGACAAGGATATTCCAAAAAGATGACTAATATATCCATAAAATAAGAAGATCTAACTATAATAATTGAAAAAGGAGGCTCTTGGCATTAATGTGATAAACTTTTGCTATAATATTCCATCAGAATTTGTTTGTATATGCTAAGGTGAAAAAAGAAATGTAGTTTGAATAGTAAAGTGTCACAAAAAAGCTTAGTTAAAAAAATATAAAAACATGCATAGTTTGGATGACAATATGTTTTTATCCCAATATTTATTATATAGTTGAAAGTCAAAGTTTGCATGTGCTCCTCAAGAAATGTTTTCTCTAAAAGAATGGTTTCTTGATTATTAAACCTATAAAAAGAAATTTGATGTGTGGAACAATCACATCGCCACAATTTGATATTGTATTAGGATTCATTTACATTATTTTCAATTCTAATTACATTAATGATTTTAAGTGTGGCGAATGTGTTATGACATGACTTACGGTAATATGATATATTCCTAAGATCCTTAGGGATGCCCTTGGGAAGTTCAAACCCCCAAGGATGCCATAGACCCAAGACTAGGTTCGAAAAGACGATCGGGCAGAATAGATTGATGGTGAAAGGTCTCTTGGCTAGTACCAACTCATGATCTTAACTCACAGGCAGTTGGAGGTAGCTATCTACGAGTGGTGAGATCCCATATGTGATAGATCATGCCATATATATTAGTTATGTCTGAGCTAATCACTTAAAACTTGGAGGAATAAGGATTTTAATATTTTTGAAACTGAAGCAATAAGGTCAGAGACCCTTAATAGTATTTTGTGAAATTAATTGATATGTTTTGATATTTAAATTTTGAAACTTGTGCATTTCATAAAAGCTAATTGATTGATTGAAAACCATGTCGATTATTACATTAGGTTTAAAACTTCTTCAAGAAAGGTATTGAAATTTGTGTAGTCCTAGCACTGGTGTGGTACAATGTGGAGATGGCATGTTTAAGATTTGAAGAAAATCATTTTCCAATGAAAAATAAATTACTTACATTTTATCTTGTGATCAGCACGAGAATATATTTAATGCATTTATTAGCTCGCTAGCTTACTAAGTTATTCAGACTTACGATTATTTCTGTATTACTTTTCCTATTCTTTATCCTAGGTAGGAGCAAGTTATGGCAAGAGCCAAGCAACATCTCAAGTAAGGTATATAGTTTTGTGGGTGTAGGTAAATGCATAGGTTGCGATATGCTTGGGTTGCTATGTAAATAAATTTGATAAGTTTTTCATTGCAACTTTTATTGGTTTAGGAATAGGTGTGAATTGTAGAATGTTGTTATTTATGTACTGTGGTTTTATTACATCAACTAAGTGTTGATATAGATAAGATTAGAGGTACTTTGGCGATGTTAAGTGTAGATTCTCTTTTCTATTTTTTTTTTCTTTATTTTTCTAGGTTCTAATTATAGGTAGATTTTGTTAAAAGTTGGTCATTTGAATTAAATGCCTTAAATTGTTAAAGGATTTTTTTATTCAAAAAAGTTGTATATGGATCAAGTAGCACCTCGGTTGGAAGCAGGTACCTCCCTACTGGGCGCTGAGTTGGTGTATGAGGATCGCAAAGATTCAATTAAGGCAGTGCATAAGGAAGCCAGTGAACAAGCTCAACAACGTAAATGTGGATTGAGTGATCAACAAGAGCAAACATAGATTGAAACTGACAATGTTCATGAATTTCTAGGTGATCAAAGCCAAGACCTAGGGGTTGGTATTGACGTTTTGGGTGAAGAGAACCAAAATGCGAAGGATGAATTTGTTGGGGATAGCTCAGAGAGGAAATTCAAGGAGATAAGATCAAGGTCAAGTGTATGAAATACAAGAAAGTTAAGAAAACAAAAATCCAATCAAAGGTCGACACAATCCAATTGTACAAAAGGTTAATATATAGAGAAAAAGAGTTGCAGTTGACATGGAAAATATGGATGAAGATTAAGATCAAGAATTTATGTCTAACTTTAGTTATTCAGAATATATAAGTTTACCACAAGACAAGTTAATAGAAATTAAATTCGGAGCACCTAGTGAAGCTTTTGAGGACATAAAAAGGTCAAATATAGATGACATCTTCATAAGCTGACATCTTTCTAAGTAAGAATTGCTTTAGAAGATGAAAAAAATGGGTAGAAAATTATCAGAAAGCTTGGATAGAAAGAAAAAACCAACTGCAGTAATAGAAGATGCTTGGTATAGTGATCTAGGAGAAGAAGAGGATTTACTCAGTTTAGAGGATTTAGATGAAGAGATTCCAAGACATCTCTTTTATAAAGAAGGGCAAAACATGAAAAGTTTTGAATTGACTATGGGCTTGAAGTTTAATGGAGTTAAAGAGTATAGAGATGTATTGAAGGATTGGAGTGCTAAAAATTGGTATGAAGTGGAGTATGAAAAATGAAAGCAATAGAGTGATAGTAAAGTGTGCATAAGGATGTGAATGGAGGGTCCATGCTTCAAAAGTTCATAGCTCAAATTTTTTCCAAGTAAAGACTATGAAAGGTAAGCATACATAGGCCAGAGGTTGTGGGAATTCTTTTGTTGACTGTAGATATTTAGCAAAGAGAATTGAGAAAATTGTTAAAGAGGATCCATATATAAGATTAACTAAGTTGCAAAGGAAAATTAGAAGGAAAGTTGGTGTTGAAGTGACCATTTGGAAGCCACCAAAGGCAAAGAGAACTACAATGCATAAATTATAGGGGACAGATAGCAAGAAATATGAGCTTTTTAGGGATTATTGTGAGACAATTAGGGAAAGTAATCTAAACAGCAAGCTTATACTAAGAAAAAATCCTAATTTGGAAACACCAATATTTCAGAGGATATATTTTAGCCTTGATGCAATGAAAAGAGACTGTCTAGTAGGTTGTAGACCAATTATTAGACTTGATGAATGTTTCCTAAAAACTATACATGGTGGACAGTTATTAGTGGCAATTGGGAAGGATGGTAATGATAATATATATCCTATTGTCATTGCTATTGTTGAAGTTGAAAATAGGGATACATGGACGTGGTTTTTGTTAGAGTTGTTGCTTGATATTAGTGGCAAGGAATAATTGATATGGATCTTTATTTTTGATAAACGCAAAGGCTTGATTGATGCAATTACAAAGGTATGAACACAGATATTGCTTAAGATATCTGTCCATAAAGTTCAAAATGAAGTAGAGCTCTCAAGAGTTGAAGAAATTATTTTGGAATGCTACAAGTAGAGCCAATAGGGCTAAGTTTGAGGCAACAATGAAGCAAATTGAGGTTTTTGATCCCATAGTTAGTGTAAATGTTGAAACTGCAGTAGAATAGCTTAGGAAAATACCTTTAGTTCACTAGACTAGATCCTATTTCTCTGCAAGATGTAAGTTAGATATTCCTGTTAACAACTTGTCTGAATCATTCAATAGATACATTCTTGCAACTAGGGATAAGCCAATTGTATGAATGTTTATATAGATTAGAGAAAGGTTTATGATAAGGATTTAGGTGAAAAGATAAGGAATGAAAAAATATAGAGGATCAGTGTGCTTAATATCCTGAGGAAACTTGGGAAGTTTTTCAAGATTTCAAGAAATTATGTTCTAAGATAGTGTGGAGTACTCGAATTCAAAGTCCTCTCTCTAACAGACAAGTATGTGGTTGTCCTTAATAAAGGTACATGTACATGCGAGATGTTTTAATTGAATGGTTATCCTATTTGCTTGCATATGCTGGAATATCTAAGATAAGATATAATGTTGAAGATTATGTGGATGCATATTATAAGAAAGAAATGTATTTAACAATGTATGACCACATGATTCATGGCGGAAAAGGCCCAAATGACTTCATCAAGAGTAGTTACACTCCATTGTAGCCACCAAATTTCAAGGAAAGGGGGGGAAGGCCTAAGAAGATGAAGAGGAAAAGCCAAGATGAGGTGTATTTATAGTCTACAAGGAAGGGCTTCACACATACTTGCACAAAGTGCTTACCGCTTGGATATAACATTGGGACTTGTAGAAAAGCAATTCATCCTAACTCCAAATTGCTAAAGGTTAGTAATTACGTTAGAATTATTTATATATAAATTGAAGTTTATGCTTAATTAATATTTGTTTATTTGTGTGTGCAAAAAAAGGGTACAACAAGTGGGAGACAACATAATAGTGGGCCACACCTTATGTCAAAACCTGCCACTCAACCTACTTCACAAGCTATTTCACATCCATCTTCACTTGGTCAGACATATTCTAGTGAAAGGACAAGAAATACTCAAAGGAGATCTCTAAAAAGATCACCAAGGCAACTGTCAAATAATGTAATATATCTATTTTAGTAGTTAAATAACTAGATCCACTATTGATATAACTAGATCTATTGATATTTGTTCTAATTGTAGCATGGTAATATAAGACAAGATTCCTAGAAAAGTTAAATAGGAAGAAACCATGGGACTAATGGAGGGCAAAAATGAAATAAAGGTAAAGAGAGATAGGAAAGTGTACCATCTAATACAAACCAAAGAGGGGCAACTTCATCTTCAACATATGCTACTGCACTCTCCTTTTAGGTTTGCAACTACAAATGCTTCATGTTTTGGGTCACATGCAAGGGCTTTTACAAGGCTTCAAATGTATCTGCATACAATAATTGTCCAAGACCTTTATCTATGCAAGGTTTAGAGTCCTCTAGTCTAACGAATTCTCCTCAAGCCTTACCAAGACCTCCTTGGCCACCAAAGAATGCTCCTCAAGCATAGGTAAGTGTAGTTTATATTTAAAAATTTTATACCATTCTTAAGCATATAGAATCTATAGTTGAAATTCAAATTTTCTTGAAATAGAATAACCAAGGAGAAAAGGGGAAATTGTACATAGATAGGAGAAACAATGCAATGTTAGGGAAAAAAACTGACGTTGGTGGTAGTGCTACTCCTAGGACAATTGCAGAAAAGGGTTGTGATGGAGTTGTTGGATCAGTAGAGAGAGAAAATGCTAGTTCCATTTCAAGATTAGAACTAAGGAACACTTCTAACTCAATTGTAAGGGTGAGAACTCCATCTACTTTAGGGGTTCCAAGAGTGAGAGGCCAAGATTGGATCAATTACTAGATAATATAAGGAAAAGGGTTAGATAAAGAGAAAAAGATAATGAATATTTGTAGTCAGTGTTGGGTCGAGTAAACTTTTAGTTTATAGATGAATGTTAGCATTGGTTCTTGGATCAAACAAAGTTTTTATATTTATGTTATGTTATGAATACTCTAACTTCTAAAATTTGGTCTAACTCTATGTTTAGATGTTTTGTGTTATGGATGAATAGATTTATGCTTTTAATTTATCTAAATGTTTGTTGGTTTCATAGATTGACTGCTGAAATTAGTGAAATTATGATGTTTCACTCCATTTCACTTGCATTTTATTGGTCTTATCCCATTTGATTTTTGTATCCCCTTGTACTTTGTATTGCTTTGGATCCCCTATTTCACCCCTAAAACTCTATGTGACTCATTTGGTCTAATACAGGTTTAATGTCATTTGATTTGCTTTGCATCTCCTATTTCACTTGTGCTTTGATTTTAGAATATTGCACATTTGATCCATGCTAAATTACGCATTACCATTTGCTTGCAATTACACAAAAAACCAATTGCAGTCTAGAATATTATTGTATTGTACATTTTCACATTACATACTCATATAGGACCACAAAGAGTACTCATTCCATTATGATGAAAAAGTTGATGTTCATTCCATTCAATTTCATACCATTACATACATAATACACAATGTCAAAAACACTTACACTCTCTTACACATTTTCTTAATTCTTCAACAACAACAAAACTACAATGAAGAACAAAGTATATGTGAAAATCCAAGGGACAGGGATATAGTTGCCATGCTTTTAGGGGACAACCATTGACACGCTAGACACCTCCTCATGCATGTCTTCATCTACATCACTAAACCCACAAGAAAACCTATCCATGTGTATAGAATATAGGTCTTCGATTGGATCGGTTACAGGAACTTCTACTAGTGCCAAGTTGTAGCCTCTAGAGAATACCAACCAAAGAAACTACACTTTTGATGCAAACAACTGTAAAAAAACCTCCCCTTCGATGCTTTTTTTTTAAACTCCATAACTTCAAGGGAAACTTTCATATCGAAATCACATAGTGGAATAGATCCATACCTTAGATCTAGTGATGGTTTCACAAAGTATTTTTTCTGCAACCTATTATTGTGTAATAAAGACATTTTTTGGACAAAATTAGAGCAACAAATTATGGAAATTGAGGGGTTTTGGCAAAAGGATATGAGAATGGGAAGAAATAGTCAAACTCAATGGTAAAAATGGTCTCCGGGAAATCTGATTTTATTTTCATCTTGCTAAGCAAGGTATTAAAGTCATTACACCAACCAAATTCAAGGTCTAGTCACATTTCCAAGCACGCCTAATATAGTGCCCCAATTTGGATACGCTGAGTTATTATTATTAGAATATCAGAGGTTTATTATTATAAGAATATGAGAGATTATTAGCCAGTTAATTTTTAATAAGAGGTTATCAGCTAATTTAGATTTTCACAGGGATGATAATATGTAATTCACCCTTTTTTTCATTAGTTAGGAACATTCTTCTCCAAGGTGAGAAAGAGATATCCATTAGTTATGGAAACTAGGGGAATAAGGTATGCTAAATTTTGTAGATTTTCTAGTACATTATTTTTCACTGCCTAATAGCATAATGATGTCATAGAACTCCTTCATTATAAAATGAAAATGGAATTATAAGCCTAACTTCTTTAGCAAGAGATGTATAAGTAATAGATACATACTAGTTCGTTAACTCTTTATAGAGCTTGAGGTATAAATAATATGTCCCTAAAGAAAATGTAATATATCATGCAAGCCCAAAGTCTGACTGCTCTAGAAAAAACTAGATTTTATAAGTTAAATCATATTGATGATGTGGACAACCCATGTTGACACGTCTAATATTCTTTATGGCATTCCTATCTCTTCACATGATATGTATCACTTCAAGTGCACATTGCTACCTTAAGCATGGCACTATATTTCAACCTTTACTAATTTGTGTAGTATCTTTTTTATCAGGAAGATGTCAATCTAGGTATTCCTTATGCATGCAAGCACAAGCATGTACCAAATAATGACAGGAAGCTTTGTACCCTAAGTCCATTATATCTTTGAATAGCTACAATTTCTATTGAAAATTTTTTGTTTTTATTCTTATAATTTAGAATTATTTTTTTAACAACTTCCTTACTTTTTTTTTCATTTTCCTTATTTCGGAATAGGTTAGATAAAGGTGAAAAATTGTATCCTTATGGCTATTTTGTTAAGAGCTTGACCACTTCACAAGTGTATCTTTAAAGATTATCAAATGATAGTAGTAGAAACTGGAAGATTTCTTTTAACTTTTTCAACATGCCATAATCAATTGAAATTCAAAGCTTGAACTTCTGTATCTCTTTGGAATTATCATAAAGGATAACCTAGATGACTATCTTATGCTAAATAATCATATGCAAGTTTCTATAGTTTTCTTTATGTTTTTTACTCAGTCTAAAACCTTAAAACCTTACTTCTACTGAGAATGATTCTTATAGAGTTCTTAGTAAACTATCCCTTTTTTTGTGTATATATATGTATATTGATTTTTTGCATTATTCCTAAATCTTTGATTCATTGATGTTGCAGATTTATTATCCTATGGAAGCTATTTTGGTTGTGCCCTTTTTAGTTACCAAAATATAGCTTCTTGAAGCACAAATCATCAATTAATACCACACAACACAAGCTCTAATGTGCACATATGCTTTGATCACGTAACTAAGTGATTAATTGTTGGCTCAATTTGTTATTTTTACAAAAAAGTGAGTTGAGGTGTCTCTTGCCTAGAAATTTGCTAAACAATGGGTTTTTTCCCCCTAAAAATAACTTGCCATGAGGAACTAGTGACAATAGTACTAACATTTAGGGGTTCAATTGTAGTTGGAGTGGACTCTGCAAGATGCCCTCATATATTATAAACTTGTTTTTCCTAAAGAGTTCTTAACTACCTTATGAACAATAACCATGAAGGAAAGCTAGCTTTGTCAGGTTTCTTCATTACTTGAGGAGGTGAACTTTTTCATTAGCAGCTTCTTCCATGTCTTTTAGCCAATGTTCCCTTAACTTGGGAAATATATATATGTGAAATTACGTAAGAAGAAATAAATATATTAACTCTAAATATTCTTTTACATTGTGAACTAATTTGCATGATAAATGTTAATACCTATATTCTAAGATGTTTTTTATCTTTAGCCATACCTTTTTCTTTCTTTCTTTTTTTCTTTTTTTCTTTTTTTTTATTTTTCTTCCTCTAAAAATATCTTGCCATCTCTATCTACCTCTACCTCTCTCCCTTTCGGGATTTCTTTGGATCCTATCAATTAGTTGGGTAGCAGCTGTAACAATAAATTTCTTTTTTGCAAAAATGAAATTATATGACAAAAAAATCATACAAATAAAATAAAATAAAAATCTATCACATGTGGATTCAACATCTAATCTAGTTCTCTTATTCTTCCTTGCAAATATAATCTTCAATTTAATGAGCCCTGCGTAGAATGCCTTGAAATCCATGAATCTCCCTAAATTTGATTTGAAGAAAATAACACCAATTTGAGGGTTCGCACCTTTATCTCAAACCAAATGCCAAAAATATATGAGTTCCATGAAGAATGTCTTGAATGTTATGAATTTCCTTGAATAAAATAACACCAATTTAGGGGCTTTGCACTTTAATTTCAAATCAAACGCCAAAAATATATGAGTTCTATGAAAAATGTCTTAAATGTTGTGAATCTCCTTGAATTTGCTTGAGACAATTGTTGGACTCTTTCAAAGTTTCTCCTACTTGCTAGAATTTATGTTGTGTCAAATGAGCTAGGATCACACATTTGTATAAGAACTTGATGAGAGATTTCTAGATTGGCTTGAACTTCTTTGACGGTTATCTCTTTGATAAGATAATATTAAATATTAAGAAATAATATCAGATATTTTTTATTTGATAATATCAAACATCGAAAGATAATATTAATATAAAGAGATAATGTTGATTACTATAAAAAGGCTTTCCATTATTAGTGATTGTGTATTGAGAAACTCCATGGCAATAGATAATGTTGATGCAGATAAAGTCAGCAACATTTTTTTTCTTTATTTCTTTGAAGGGTATTTCTTCATCTTGCTTAGAGAAATAATCTGTTGTAGTCAATATATACAAGTGTCAAGTAGGAGACTTTGTC
Organism: Jacaranda copaia; assembly: GCA_014898725.1. Lineage (NCBI taxonomy): Eukaryota > Viridiplantae > Streptophyta > Magnoliopsida > Lamiales > Bignoniaceae > Jacaranda > Jacaranda copaia. Next base: position 19,378 of record JACGDI010003775.1, on the reverse strand, counting down.
ATGGGTCCAACTATATCTAATCCCCAAGCATCAAATGGCACAAAGCACAATCAGATGCAATAGCTCGAGTGGTTGGTGAATAAGATTTGCATGAAATTGGCAAGCTTGACATCTTTGTGCATAATACATGCAATCTTTTATCGTTATCGGCCAATAGTAGCTTATTCTGTTTATTCGAAAATGTAATTTCAGACCTAGCTGGTGAGCACCACAAACTCTAGAATGATCTTCTTCCATGGCTTGGATAGCTTTATTATTACCTAAACATCGCAAGAAGACTCCATCAAATGATCACCTATAAAGTATACCTTCGTAGTAGATGAAGCAAGCCATATGATGTCGGATATCAACTATTTGGCATGGATCGCCAAGTAACTTCTTGTACTTCGATAATCCATGATTGATTGGCACCAATTTTCTTTATCTATTTCAAATACTTGAATAAGATGGGTTTAATCTTTTTCATAATCCTCATCCTCAAAAATTAGTGGTATAACCCAAATCTTACATAGTAGAATATGTACTTCAATTTTAGGCATGGCAAGTGAAGAGACCAATTTAGCTAATACATCAACTTATTTGTTTTCCTTCCTTGGTATATGTTTAATTTCTTTATCTCCAAGTCATCCAATGAGTTTTTTTGGCGTAATTATAATATAGGAGTAATTCAAGTTTCTTAACTTTATATGATCTGAGCAACTAGTTGACTACCAACTTAAAATCTCCATAGATTTAAAGGTGAAACTATTTTATGTCAGCTACCATCTCCAACCTAAGAATAAAAGCTTGATATTCAGCAACATTGTTAGAACAATTTTGAGTTAAAGTGAAAGAATATTGTAATACTTCATTATTAGATGCAATGAATACAACTTTAGCTCCAGCTCCTTCCCTATGGGATGCTCCATAAAAGTACATCTTCCAAAGAGGTATAACTTCAACTATCAAGACATCTTCATCAGGTAGATCATCAAATAATTTCCACTCAGTAGGGATAGAATGATTAACCAAGAAATCAGCCAAAACTTGCTCATTTACTATCTTCTATAGAACATAAACAATCTCAAATTGTTGCAACTGAAGGTACCACCTTGCAAATCTATCAGAGATGATGGTCTTTGACATGACATATTTTAATGAATTTTCTTTTGAGATAAAGTAGATGGTATGAGTTTGAAAGTAATACTTCAACTTTTGGATTGCAAAAATTAGAGCCAAACATATTTTTTCAACTGGCGAGTATTTCAACTCTTTTAATGTAGTCATTTCACTCAAGTAGTATAAGGTAATTTCCTTTCATTCATTATTCTATCGTGCCAATAACGCTCCAATGGAATGTTCTTGAGCAACAATATAAAGAATTAGTGGACATCTAGGTACTAGTGCGACCAACATAGGAGGCTTCATCAAATAAGCTTTTATGCTTTTAAAAGCATTGCTACAAGCTTCATCCCACTCAAATGGAATGCCTTTCTTCATGAGAAGGCTGAATGGTTGATATCTACTAGCTAAGTTTGATATGCATCTTTGGTGATAAGCTAACTTCCCTTGCAAACGTTTAAGTTCATGTATATCTCGAGGTTCAACATTTTCATAATTGCATCAATCTTTGCTTGTTCAATATCTATACCTCATTGAAGAATAATAAACCCCCAAAACATCCTGGATGTAACACCAAATGCACATTTTAGTGGATTCATTTTGAGCTAGTATTTTCTCAAGTGCTTAAAGACTTGTCTTAAATCTTAGAGATGATTTTCTTGCCTTTTGGACTTTGCAACTATGTCATCAACTTAACATTCAATGTTAATATGAAATATATCATCGAAGATCTTCTTCATAACTCTTTTGATATATGGCACTAGTATTTTTTAAGTTGAATGGTATAACTTTATAGCAATACATTACCTTAGGAGTATGAAATGTTGTCAACACCTCATCTTCTGGTGACATGCTTATTTGATTATACCTTGATGATCAATCTATAAATGATAATACTTCATTCCTAGTGGTAGCATCAATCATGAGTTCTATAATGGGCAATGAAAAATCATCCTTAGGACATGGACTATTCAAATCGCTAAAGTTAATACAAGCTCGAATCTAGCCATTTTCTTTCTTATAGGGACAATGTGGAAGATCCATGTTGGATACTTAACTTCTTGAATGAACCTAACTTCAATGAGCTTGTTCATTTCAACTTCAATTAAAGGAACCAATTTAGGGTGAAACCATCATTGAGCTTATCTGACTAGACGAGTTTTTTTCTTTACTAATAAATGATAGACTGCAACCTTTGGATCTAACCCAGGTATCTCTTTGTACAACCCTACAAATATATCTTTGAATTCATGTAATAACTCAACATATACTTTTTCATCCTCAACAGTCAACAAAGTACCAATGTATATAGGCCAAGGGTCATTGGCATCACTTAAATTAATCTTTTTCAATTTATTGACAATGGCCTTAACACTTTCTTCGAACTTAGGAGGAGCAATTTTAACATCTTTTTCTTTAGTAAAAAATTCTTCACTCATGGAAATATGATATGCTAACACAATATCCTCTTCCATGGGCTTAATCTTCTTAAATTCCACACAAGCCCTTATTTGTCCATCCTTTCTTCTTATATGGACTGACTGCATGATGCCATATTTCTCATTTATGCAATGACTGTTGATATGCTTTGAGATTTTCTTAGAAAGATGATCTATAGTTGACCAACTATTACTAATAATAATACGATATGAAGAAGCCACGCTTTCTCTATCATCTTTTTCATCCTTTTAAGTTTATGTGAAGACAATAGTTTGCAATTTAACCTTAAAGGTTCTGTCACACAATATTTAAAATAGTACTTTGCTTCATGAATGAAGGAATTGAACCTCTATGCTTCTATAACTTGCTAGTCTATTTCAAGTACTTTAACATTTTAGATGAACTCAAACTTCAATTATAAGTTCATTTATGCTTCCACTTTCCAAGTCTATAAAAAACTAAGATTTGTTGGACTTTCATCCCATTTTTATCAAAAATATCATTTGCTAAGGAAAATTCTTCATCAACTATATGATTACTACTAGTTCTTCTAATCGCAATGTGAATAGGATTCTAAGAAATAAAACCAAGTCCATTTGAGAGCTTCGAATAGCATGACCTTTTTTCTTCAACATCTTTTGGGTAGTGTTAAGTCCATACATTTCCTTGCCTGTAGCCTCAAGAGGGAGCTTTTCCAAGATGAAATGTTCTTGTAGATTATATCTTCCTTTAACAAGAAGTTTATAGGCTTTTAGATCAAAGCAATTCTCATTCTGAAGCTGTAAAGATTCTCCTTATTTTTTCTCAACTCTTTGAGCTACATGATCAAACCTTTTCAATGGTTGAGGGGTTGGTTTCTTCAAATCAAGCTTGGTTCGAGAAAATATCAATTCTTTCAATGATTTAGATCCTACCAAAGATGACTTACTCTTTATGTGATCTTTACTGTTGCATGCTGGAGTCAAGTCTTTAACCTTATTTCTTCTATCAAGATCATCTTGCTACTTGGATTTCTCTTGTTCTTTGACCTTGATTGTTTTCATACTTTCAATATAATATTTGGTATTGGCTAAGTGCGACTTAGCTTCAGTGAAAGGTTTGCTATCTCCAAGCAATTTTTTTACCACACCTTCTTGATAATACTTGAAACACTGATGCCAAGTAGAGGGAACCACACCATTTTCTTGTAACCAAGGTCCACCCAAAAGCATATTGTATGATGTTTTAGTGTTTATGACATGAAATAATGCTGTTGACTACATATTGTCCATCAATAATTTTATCTTTATTATTCCAGGACCCATTACCTCTCTTGATTGAATCCTTGGATCATCAAATGGCTATTTGTCAGTTCATCTATGGAGATTCCTAAATTCTTTATTACACATAATGGCAAAATATTAACTACAAAATCTCCATCAATTAAAATTCTATTTATTTTTTGCTCACGGGCATAGCCAGTTATAGATAGTGGCCTATTGTGGGGCTTAGAGCCAAGCAAAAAGCTTATGTTAATAAAAGTCATTGGCAACATTCACCTATCAATTATGCCATGGTTCCCTTCATTAGATAATCATGCTTGACTAAAGGAAATCTTTTATTCACTTGCAATGTTATTATCATGTTAACCAAGTACATCTTGTTCAATCTCGATGGTAGTAAGATTTGAGGATGCATTATCCTCCTCAAGTGAGATTTTCCCTTGTCGAGCTAATTGCATTACTTTATCTTTGAATATATGAAATAATCATGGATTGAGCGACCCACCAACTGATGATATTTGCAATACCTTGGGTTATTAATTTTCCTAGCTTCTTCAGGTTATTTCATTTTAGGAAACTCAATGAGATTTACATTAGCAAATAATCAAATATTCTAGAGACATCAGAATCAAGGAATAGATTCATCTTAGCCTTCGCCTCCTCCAAAGTTAATTTTCTTAATCCTCTTTCTTAGGAGACATCTTTCTTTACATCATTTGTGTTATCTGCTTTCAAACAAAACTTGATAAGAGTTGCATTCACCACTTGGACTTGTGGCCCCTTAACTCCACTGGTAGACATGCTTAACTCCTTACTATGGGCTCGAATAGCTAACTCTTCAAAATTTTTAAGTTGAATTCCTTGGAGAATATATCAAAGTTCGCAATGCATCCCTTGAATGCACATCTCAATAGCTGAAGCTTTAGACAATTGATCTTTGCAATTATGCTGAAGTTTCTCCAATGATTGATGTAGTCGATGATTGGCTCTTCTTTCCATTGGCAACAATTGTTAAGTTTAATCATTCTGAACGTCCTTTGGGTACTATAGAAGTGATTGAGAAGAAGTGATTGAGAAATTCTTGCTCCAATTACCTCCAACTATTAATTGAGCATGCCACTAGGTCAGTATACCAATCAAAACCATTACCCTTCAAAGATTGAACAAACTACTTAACTAAATGATCTCCATATGTTCTAGCATTATTACAAGTTTTGATGAAATAAGACACATGTTTTGGATTGCCCTTGCCATCAATTTGTTGAAACTTTGGGGGCTAATAACCAATTGGCATGTTTAAGTTGTCAATCCTTTGAGTATGTGGCTTGGAATAACTCATAAATGACTTATAACTTCCTTCAAGATTTTCTATAATAGTCCCCATAATAAACTCCCTCAGTTAGTCAATGGGAATTAGTCTATCTGTGGAAACTTGCAGCTCCTTTGTTGTAGGCTTTTCATTCTCAATTGTTGTCCTTTTTGTGGATGTTTTGCCTTCATCTTGAGCTTTTATTTGTTACTCCATTACGCAACTATTCTCAACATTATCCACCTTGTTCATCAACTTGGAGATTTGAGAGTCTTTCTCTTGGACATACTTTGCAAGTTCTTCAATAATCCTTGTTAAATTAGCAATTTGTTTCTCCAAAGTTGTGGCGCATGTCACCACTATAGGCACCATACTTGAGGAACTTGATGTTGAGCGAGGAGTAAATGCTACTGATTCTTCTTTTGAGTCTCCACCGCTTTCATTAGTATCAATAGTATATGTTAATGCCTTTTCCACAACTTCAAGGGAAGGAGTTACCTCCGAAGATGATTGCAACTTCTTGGACATACTTCTTGTGGTGGCGCTAACACTTCTTGCTCCAGTACTTCAGGAATTTGAGGTAGTAATTTTAAATATTGCAGTTTTGTTGGTGGCCATAATACCTCAATTTTGATGAAGGGAAAAGATGAGAGGTAGAAATTGTCCTACTAGGCATGCCAAAATTTGTAACGATGAAGTTTTTGTCTGTAAAAATAAAATTACATGATAGAAAAAATCATACAAATAAAATAAAATTAAAATATATCATCTGTGGATTCAATCTCTAGCTTAATACTCTGATTCTTCTCTTTCAAATATAGACTTGAAGTTAATGAGCTCCACAAAGAATGTATTGAATGCCGTGGATCTCCCTAAATTTGATTTGAAGAAAATAATACCAATTTGAGGGCATTGCATCTTAATCTCGAATTAAACGTAAAACATATATGAGTTTTGCAAAGAACGCCTTAAACGTTGTAGATCTCCTTGAATAAAATAACGCCAATTTATGGGCTTCGCACCTTAATCTCAAATCAAACGTCAAAAATATGTGTGCTTTGTGAAGAACATTTTGAACGTTGTGTATCTCCTTGAATTTGCTTGAGAGAATTGCTGGACTCCTTCAAAATTTCTCTCACTTACTAGAATTTGTGTTGTGTCAAATGAGTTGGAATCAGCCTTTATATAGATAGCTGATGGAAAACTTCTAGATTGACTTAAACTTCTTCGATGGTTATCTCTTTAATAAGACAGTATCAAATATCAAGAGATAATATCAGATATCTTTGTTTTGATAATATCAAACATCAAAAGATAATATTATTATCAAGAAATAATATCAAATACCTTTGATTTGATAATATCAAACATTAAAAGATAATATCAATATCAATATATAATATTAAATATTTTTTATTTGATTAGTCCATAGATATAGACTCTTTATTTTTGACATTTATCAATATTTGATTTTAGCATAACATATATACTAGAATATTAATTAAAATCTACTATTTATCTTTTGAAATTAAATTTAATAAATCTTAAGATAAATAGAAATTTTTAAATTAATAAATAGCATATCATTTTACACTTGTCACTTGTTCATTGACTTAAAATTTATTCGTCTACAGTCGCATGTCCCATTTAGATGGACGAGGCAGCTCTCGTTTAAGTTATCCTTACGCGTCAGAAGGCAGCCACTTTTAAGATAACTGATGACAAAAGATCGTTAAAATAGTGCATATGCAGAAAAATTATGAAAAGGATGATCCATTTTCTTGAAAACTTAGGATGATTTCTAATAAAGTTCAAATTTCAGATATGGCTATATTTCTATAGAACTATTCTCAGTCTTCAGATAGTTGTTTCCTCAGATATTTCCATGCACATTATGTATGCAACACTAAAACTCACCTAGATTGATGAAAGATTCGTTGAGAAAATTTTGATTCAGCTAAATTATAACTTCTTTCAAATTCACTGCAATTGCATTTGGTTTTGCACCGAAAGAGTACCATTATTGGACAAAGTTTAGTTATTCCTATTTCAACTATTGCTAAATTGGACCGAACTGTAAATTGGTCTTACTGTTTGTTGGATCTGGAGGAGAGAAACAGCCATCTGAAAGTGAAGTTGGAACGAACAGCTAAATGGGAGGCACGTGGGGATTCCGGCGCTGTACTGCTGCTTGTTGATCTTCCTAACATGATGTAATTCATGCCAATACTTTAATGAATATCCTCAAGCGAGTGATTTGTCCCATTATGATTTATGATTCTCCATACATTAGAGAGACATATCAAGAAGTTGAATTTATTTTACCCTCCGAACCTAGCCCTCTAACCACCATTTTGATGGTTTGGGACTAATGCCCTCAAACTTCTATCCCATCAATTTTCATGCCAAATAAAACCCTTATAGTCGTTAGATTGTTGGTGCAGTAACTATGGAAATATCTTCTATCAATTGCAAATGGGGTCATATGTAGACTTTCAAGGCAGAAATATGAAAAAGCAGACAATGATATATTTTGGAGGAAATGATGTAAATTTGTCAGTTTGGAATATTTTGTAGAATTTAACTTAATTTGTCTTTCTTGCATGTGTATTAGTTGAAGTTCCTCTGCTTTGTCTATTTAATATTTTGTTATTACACTTGACGAGCTACATGAAAATACTCATCTTACTAATCACATTCATGATCTGGTTATAGTATTATTTTAAACAGGTTAAGCATCTATCCATTTAGACTTTAAGTACATCCATGTAATTAGCGAAGAGCTTCTATAAACTTTCCAAAATGCAGAGGTTCTCATTGTTTATTGGCATTGAAACACGGACTCATGATTGGTCACAACTTTCATTTTGACTCTTACTTTTATGTTTCCTGCGCGAACTCAAACAACGTTCGGGTACACAAGAGAGCGACCATGGTAAGCAGGAACAGTTGCAAAAACTGTGTTATCGTCGCCAATAATGGCGTCAAGAAAAATGCCAACACGAAATACCCCGCCAACGTCAACCCTGTCCTTCCTCCTTCCCTTATCCCCGTGGAAGACTCGATAAAAGTAGTCACCAACGATGTCCCCAATGAAGACCCCATGACAATGGATGACATGTCGGCCAGGAAAGAAAAATATTGGCCCTCAAAGCCTCCCAGAAAATGGCCTAGAAAAGTGACCAAAGCCTCCTAGAAATGGCCTTTTCCGATCCATTTTCACCTTCCCGTTCTATCCCGCCATGAAGAATCGATTTATTGTTACGGATCAACATTTCGGTGATAAATCGACTGATTTCCCCATTCTAAACACAACTCCATTCTCCACTGGTGTGATGGAACGCCATTGGCGGATCTGGTTCCGATCGGACTGTTCTAGTCAAAAAATCACCGATTCGGTGAACCATGAGAGCGGCGCTGAATTACTAAAGAAAGCCCACAATGGGGAATTTACATGAGAAAAAGGTACAGAAATTGAGTATGGATCATGGGCCCGTTTTGGTTTCGTTTCCAAATCCTATTTTTACATTTTTTATTATTTCATGAATAAAATACATCACTTTTTTATACATTTCATCAATATCATTTTTCTTTTTATTTTTAAAACACATTTTCTAATAACTTATATATCAGCTTTTCCCAATAACATATACATTTTCACTCTCTATTCTATTATTTTTATCTCTCTCTACTTACAACCTATTCAAACCAATATAATAATTACTTTTCCAACATTCTATCTAAATATAAACTCATTTTCATTAACTAAGTTTTTAAATTTTAAAAATAATAAAAATAAAATTTGTAAATGAAAATAAAACCAAACAGGGGTTCTAGCTTGTGGGATTTTTTCCCACAAGCAAGCCTTTGGAGTAAATTTTTTTCATGAGGTGTGATTGGATATATACTTGTGAGATATATGTATCATGAGGCTCACAAGTTTTTCTCATGAGCCTTTTTCTCTCTCTCTCAAAAAGGTTCCTCCACTTGTTCCATGTTTGAAAAGAAAGGATTCTCATCTCAGCGAATTTTTTTGGATTCTCTCAAAAAATGGATTCTTCTTCTGAAGCAAATTTTAATTATATATTCAAATAGAATTATTTTTGTATTTAAATAGAATGGATTTTTATATCTAAATAGAATTATTTTTGTAATATATAATTACATTTACACAAACATTTAAAATTATTTACATGTATGTTTTAATATTTACATAGAATTATTTTCATAGTACATAATTATATTTGCACATAATGTTTAATTATTTAAACAAAATTATTTTCGTATTATATAATTAAATCTACGCATTAAATTTTAATATATTTAAATAAAATTATTTCATAATATGTATTTATATTTGCACATTAGATTTTATTATTTAAACAAAATTGTTTTGGTAATAGAATTATTTATATGTATATTTTAATATTTTAATAAAATTATTTTCTGCATATATAAGTATATACACATTTACTTCAGTATATACTTAAAATTTTTAAAATTTTTATTAATTAAATATTACATAAATTCATTATTATGTTTTAGTATATATATTATAGGATATTCTATAGGATATTTTATCTATTTTATTTTATTCTAATATAAGTCTAGATATAAAAATTATTACATATATAACATTTTAACTCATATTTCACAACCAATCATCATCTCATAATTTTTTTCTCAAAAAAACCTCACAACCAAACATTATCTTATAACCAATCACCACCTCATAATATTCACTTGTCACATCAATCGCAATCATTACACTTTACCCTCATAAGCAATTACTCCCCCATAAAAAAAAAATTCTACCTCATAAACACAAAATTTCACTATTTTCTCTCAAAAATAAAAAATGAGAAATAAAATCACAAGCAATCACAACTTTAATTTTTCTTATTTATTATTATTTTTTCCATCGTGGATGATTTCTGTGATCACAGTGGTTCTAACTACAATTTTAATATGCTACCGCATGATAATAATGTACTTGTTCATGTTATGCTAAGACTAATCATATTAATTATTACTTCGCATGAATGAATGGACAAAAGTATTTAAACATAATTTATACCCTTTGCAAATACCATAAATTAAATAATGTCCTTGAACTCCATCAATTCCAAGCTATTAATATACACTACATCTTGTATGAATTATATAATTACTAAATTCAAACAAATGACAATCAAACATAAAATTAAAATAATGAATGAAATATAAATTGACAATACTCAAGTACGAAAAAATTGACATTAGAAAGTTTTTTAATAAAACAAGAGACTAATTGTGTGAGAATCAATTATATCAAAACTATATTTCAAATAATTAAAATCAATATAAAACAAGGAGAAAACAAAAGAAATGTATGAAAATGAATTCATTATTTCAACACAAAAATAACAAGAACTGCAGAGCTTATTTTGTAGGTTTGGAATTGAGGGGTGAAAATGCAAATCCTTCTGGCATTGGTAATAAAAAAATGAAGGAACATCTGTTCAAAAGAAGGGGGAAGAGAGAACCATTGTAGCAGAAGAAGTGGAAGACGCACATCATTAGTTACAGAGGTGGGTTTTGCTTTCGAAAATGGAGGGAAGTGGAAGAAAAATGTGGGCAGGAGGTTGTTCTTTGGTTGAAGAAGTTAAGAAAAAATGTAAGAAGAGGGGCTGAAAACATATTTAAGTGGGTGAGGGGGGCTTTCTTGTTATTTTTAATTTCAAATAAGGGTTGTTTTAAGTGGAAAATGAACTCAAAAATAAAATTTTGGTGCAAAGTGGGGACAAAAATTTAAAAAAAAAAAGAAAAAAAAGAAAAAAAATCATCAAATGAAGACTGAATTCTAAATCTAAAATAGCTTTGACTACTCTTTTGCAATTAATCGTTAAACGACCTAATGCCGGAATAAATTTTATACACTTATAAATTTAAATAATTATCAGTACGCACAATTCTATAAATACATCAAACCGGTTCGAACTTAAAATATGGTATATATTGAATTGAACCTACAATCTGACTTTTATATATCCTTTTATACGTAGTTATATATAATAATTTTATAGCTATTTTCCCATTTTGTTTATATGTTACCACCACTGTGACGTAATAACTAAATAATATAATTACGTTCTATTATTTAATTTTTATATTAATACTATCTTTAATTTCTAAAAAAAATAATAAATCACACCATCAAATTGAAAATTAAAAATATTATTAATGTTGAATCAAATTAATTAATTTGATTTTATATTAGTACGATGGAAGAATAGCAATTTGGCTTTTGGTACAACTTTACCGAGGCCAACACTATTAAGTTTTAACTAAAGTAGCAGGAACAAATATTTTTTTTTTGCTTTTATTAATTATAAAATAAGAATAATATAAAAAATGTTGGGCGCAACATGGCGCCAAATTCCACCAAAAGCTAAAATAATTGGCGCCGCTCTCTCCTCAAATAATTCTCTTATGTTTTTCCGAAATAATTTTTCTTCTCTCAAAATAATTACAAAATGTGCATATATTTTTCAATCTTTCTCCCAAAACACAAAATTTCCATACCTAAAAAATCCTCCCAAAACAATTTCAAAATACTTTACACTCTAAAAACTACATCTACCTGATCATTTCTTACTGTACCTTTTATATCACTTATTCATTTATTATTCTTTCACTTCACTCATATATATATATATATATATATATGGAAATATTCAAATTTTACTAGTTAAAAAATTTTAAAACTTATATTCACAAATCTAATTAAAATAAATATCAAAAAAATAATTACTTTTAATAAATAATTTATTTACTAAATAAAGTTTTAGATCAATTAAATTAATAAAATAATCCATTGATTATATTTAATATTTAATAATTAATTAAGTACTATATTTATAATAAATATTTTACAATGTTTAATTTGATGTAATAAATAAATTAATCTTCTTCAAAAAATTAATTTTCATTAAATATTAATCTTCACAATTTATTTAAAACTATAATAAAAAATTAAATTCTAGTGTGATATTTATTTAATAATCTATTAATGTTAATAAATTATGCTATTGTTGCTAAAGAAATATTTGCAAGTGTAAAATGTGTTTTAAAATTCCAAAATAATTTATTTAATCAATTTTTTCTGATAAAAATTGATTGTCAATCTGTTCAATTTATGTTTAATAAAAATTTTAAATATGATGTTTCTAAACAAATGTTTGCAAGGTGGCAAGCTTATTTGGCCCCTTTTGCTTTTAAAATTGTTTATAAAAAAGGAATTGATAATAGTCTCCCTAACTTTTTGACTAGTGAATATTTGCAAGGTCAATGATCCCTCATAATAGAGGAAGAGGAAATCCCTTCACTAATAGAGGAGGATGTGGTTCTAATGCAGCTATTGCGAGACCATTAATACAGCACAACAAACAAAAGCTTATAGTTTCAAATATTTCACAAATATCATATGCTTCTTCCAGTCATAATCCAAATATCCATCCTAATGATCCTTTGTTTGCAGAATTTCTGCAATTCAAATAGTTTAAGGAAAGTTCTAATAGAACTTTCGATCCAAGCCAATAACCTTTTGTCAACCTGAAGGATCTAATAAGCCTTCAAATCCTTTTTTTGTGGATGTTGCTACTAATAGTGCTACCCCTATTGATGAGGATTCTCTCACAACTTTTGAACAAAAAGATCATAAGGATTTAATAATGATCCTTGAGCATAATGATCTTAAATGGAAAAATGACCCGTGGATAATAATCCAGAGGTATTTGGATACTACATCATATGTTGTTGGGTCTTATAAACCTAGATCTTATTATGAAAATATTTTGATAACTACTGGCTCTTGTGAGATTTTCCATTTTTATCCAAGCTCACAAGAAAAAATCAATTTTTAATTTTAGTAAAATTATAATTAAGAAAATTATCTCTGTTGACGAATGGGGAATATCTTCATTCAAAGAAAGAGAGTTTGTAACCAGAGATAATAAATTAGTTTATAAATTTAACTCTTGGGATTATATCCAAGCTTTTCAAAATATTTTCTTGTATGAAAATCCTAAGAGAAAACACACATGGTTTATAAAAGTGTGTCCTGAAGTTTTCAAAAATCATATTCCAAATTGGTTTCCAAGCTGGTGGAAATCTTATGGTCCAACTCATCATGTCCTTCTGGATCAATTCAAACAGGTGTTTGACCAATAGGTTAATTGTTCTCCTAAAATTAAGGAGGCTGAAGCTGAAAGCTAAATAGTTTTAAACAAAGCCACAATCTTCTTCTTTATGGAATTCTCAATACCTTGTGATGCTACTTTGAGCTGGAGGGTCAAGTACTCCGGTTGATTTGAGTGATTTTAGGCTTGAGATCTACAACCATGAACACACATCAACTAGCTGAAAGGCCCCCGGCTAAGGCACCTCAACGCTCAAGTTAGTTCCAGTAGAGTAGAATATAGAGAGAGTATATAGTGAATAGTGTAAAATGGCATTACCTTGAGCGTGATTGGGTCTACAGTATTTCTAGCTTTGTGCAGGCGTGATTTTACCCAAGTACCCTTATTAGGTGTACTAATTTTGTCCCATGCCAGGGAGTTGAAAGTCATTCCAGATTCTAATGCTGTGCCAGGTGGCTAAATCTCTTATTTTTCTGGATAACCGTGACAACAGGGGCATGTGACTGCCAAAGTTGTTGGCAGGATTGTAAGAGTTGTTGGCAGCAGTTGCACCGGCTGTCACGTGTCATCGGAGTATGCTCAACACGTCAGATCAACATGCCCGGTGGGGATCTGAGTGAATGCCAGAGATCGATTCATGTCGACCAGAATTGAATGCTCAAAATCTTGGGGTAGTCCTTAGGTCGATACAGGTCGACCACAGGCCTTACCCAGTGAGGTTGATACTGGTCGACCAAATAGATGTACACTTGGGCCTCGTGGGCTGTCTTGTTTGATGTTGGACCTATTGGGCTATCCTATATCATGAGTCCCCACAACTTTAGGTCCTAATCGAGCCTGTCGATGAGAAGGGACAAGGAGTTTACATTTAAGCATAGATAGTAATACACTCGACCAGGATTTCTGATCTTTCGACCTGGGTTTTTGAAATTCTAACTTGGGTTTTTGAAATATCAACCAGGGTCTGAGGCAGTTTTTTTGCATTTAATACGGCTATCAGTGCATAGGATATGAAGCATGCAAAATACGAAGCGTGCAAGATACGAAGTGTACGAGGCAGGCTGTCATGATGCCAGTTACATGATTTCTTGTGCACAATTGCCTATAAATAGGGGAGAAGTCTCTTCATTCATACTTTTGCGATTTGAATATCAGATAATCTCCATTGTTGAAGAGTTCTTTGCTCCGCAACTTTTGCTTGAGAAACTAACACTGTAAGTGTCCCTATTATACCTGTGCTTTTTCTGTCTTTACATTGTAGTACCATGTCTGCTAGTGCTGATTCTGGTAGCAATAGGTCTGAGAACATGGTCCGCAGGGGGGATAGTGAGAGTGAGAGCACTGCACAATCTAGCTCATCCTCGAGTAAAACCAGTAGTTCGCATACTAGTAGTAGTTTTGAAGAGGTTAGAGTAGTGTTTGAGGGGGAGGCTGGGCCCTCTGAGATGCCAGTTAGCCAGGGTCAGTTATTTATCCTAGATCATTATACTGAAATAGCATCAAAGATAACCGCTATCGACTTAGTGAGGATTAGGGCAGTCTACCACATTCCTGATGAATTTGAGATGGTGGCGCTGGGGGCCCAGGGTCGAATGCATCAACTTCCCCGGGGGTTTATCACTGTATTTGATGAGGGGTTAAAATGTGGTTTGTGGTTCCCGATCGTCGAGCTCATAATCGACCTCCTTGTAGGATTAGAGGTTTGTATCACCTAATTTCGCCCCAACTGCTTCGCTACCTTATATAGTTTTGCCATTTTGATGCATCTCTTCGGCCAGCCCATCTCTTTTGCCAACTTTTCCAATTTATTCCACCTCCCCATGTCTCGCAAGTCGGGCAGTAGCG
>JACGDI010003768.1:164742-194589 GCA_014898725.1 Jacaranda copaia | reverse complement strand
TGCAGCTTTTGTCAACATCCATTTTTGTTCCACAAAGCTTCTTGTATGAACTTAAACTATGTTTTGCTTCAATAAGAAAATTGTTAGATTTAATTTTTGGAAGTAGAAAAAGATGGCTGATTGTAACCATGAATCTTGTTCACCTGCTTGCGGTACCGCTTTTAAAGTTCCTTTAGTTTTTGTTGCAGCTTTCTGATTGTAACAATATTGTTCCATAAGTGTTCCTTTCATCAAGTCTTATTGAGCATGGTGAACTGTGGCAAAGGAAAGCATTCCCTTGTTTTACTTCCCACACTCAAGATTACACAACAAAGTGAATTTTTTACAAGGCTATCCATATCTTTCGAAATGGAAATCTGAACATTTACTCAACAAGAAGATTCAAAGAAGAAAAGATAAAAGGAATGGAAAAAGAACCTTCGAAACACAGCAACCCATTAATTCTTTTTCCCCCTTTTTTGGCAAGTTTATGTCAACCATTCAAGCACTTGATTAAGAATTCGGGATTGCCACAAATGGCTCATGGATGGCTACCATCTATTTTTATTAGAGCTGAGTTGAACTTTCTTTGCTGCTCCTTCATTTCCAAGAGGCATCCACAAGAGGAAGCTGATACTCATCAGGTTTGAGGGCCAACGCAAAATCTGGCAATGTTGGTGCTCCTTCCATAATTCTACAGCCAAAATTTGTGGATTCAGATTTTGTATGAAGATGTAAATGACTGTCAGGCAACCAAATTAGAGGATCAGATTTGGTTAAGACTTACTTCTCATGAGAGTATAGATCCCTGTTGATTCGCACCTTGCTAGAAGAATCCTTAGGTGTCTTTAAGGACAGATACTTCATGGTTGCCCAAGGAGGAGGATTCCTGCATCAAAAGTAGAAATGTTTTTATTAACACCACCTAGATCATCTGCCAGTGTAATGCTGTGTATTGGAGTATTTTATATATCCCAACACCAAAACAACTCCTTGGCCAAATGCTAAATAGCAAGTTTCTTGAATGAAACCCTTTCTGTCTATTATTATGGAATGATAAATAACTCCAATGAAATGGCTAAAAGATTACCTAGATAGGGGTACAGATGCATGAAAAGCTTCACATGCCTTCTTGCTCTCTTGAAGATACTCGTCAGCTGCTTGCAGAGCAGCAACAGCCATTCCATGAGACTTCTCAGTGTTCCCCTCATCAAGAATTAGACCATGATAATAGTATGCTGTAGCCTATGAGAATATCAAAATCTTACATCAATGACAGATAGAAAATTCCAAAAAGCAATGCTTAAGGCTACCGCATGATAATAAAATAAGCAGACTACACAGGTTGCTCCAGGCACCCTGAAATTTCTCATTACGGATTTTTCTCTCAAAAATGAAACTTGAGCAATTGAAACCATGTTATTTTACTTTTATTCTTCTATAATTTAAGCCCTTAATCCCTGACAGAACGTGGGTCAGACTTAAGCGCTACATCCCAATCCATCCATCACTGGCTTTAGGATTTGCACCATAATCAGAACCTCTGCCTAACAAACCTTTGCCAAGCAAGTGTGAATTGAAAATTCACTAGTTATTCCAGCATCAAGGTTTGCGTGCCAAAGAACAGAGAAATTTTACAACTGGAAATCCTATCAAAGTCCTCCAAACTAATTTCCACTAGACAGTCTGATAATTAGATGTCGGACCTTTGCCAATAGAAAAGAAACAGACAAAAAATGTTGCGTGAAAAGATGGGAAGAAGATACCTTAGCTTCAATGTATTTCCACTTCACAAATAGCCTGTGCTTTTCTCCCCAAACATTTGCTAGTGGAAGGTGCAAGAGGTTATCTTGAGCCTACAGAGTGATAAATACAGAACCGCTCATGCTCAAGTTCACTTCAGTATGACAGAAGCCCAATCCCATAAGTGATAAATAACTCGTGGATATAAGAGCAAATGATGTTCAATGGAGGATGATAACAAAACTAACTTATGATGACAATAAATAAATTAATTGTTGATGGGAGTTGAAATATCTAAGAGTTCACATGCCTGGAAAGTTTCTGAAGATGGGGAGGAGGGGGGGCAAAAAAGAAAGAGGAAAACTACAACTTAAAAGTATGAACAAACTAAAAGCAACTGAAAGATTTAGCATCAGAAGACATGGAAAATAAAAGAACTGCGGACCTATTAGATAAGTACAAAACATCGCCACGACAAACTGAGTCCTAAAACTCAAACCAATTGAATGGGTTTTTGTTTGGCCAACTATAGATAAAAAGGAGAATGGAGTCCAGAAATACCTGCTGCCAGTATTTTACCATCTCACATGCAGGTCTTCTTTTCACAGCTAGTGTTGCCGTAGTACTGTCAATAGCAAGTCCAAGCTGAATATCAACACCCTATTCAAGAGATAAATGTCAAGCCCAGAGAAAGATAATATAGCTTAAAACGCAACAGCAGCTAATACTATTGCAAGAACGACATCCAGATATACTGGCAACACATGCAGTGACTTGCAGAGAATGTCCTAAGCCAGACTAGAAAGCCAGCTCACACAGACTGTTACAGAATAAATATTGGTTTACAACTAAATTTCTAATTCCTGTGTGCAGAGATCATGAGCTTTGAGGTTACTCTATGTCTTGTCACTAATTGTAAGAGGATGATTTTCTACTACTAGGTAAGTCCCAGACTGATAATTGATATATATAGGCCCCTAGGACTAAGTATGAGGCTTTGCTCTTCCATACATTTCATAAGTTCATTGTTGAGGCTTTTGCAACTTTACAAAATGATTCTCTACCCCTAAAGAGTTGGGACTCTGTAGCTGCTGGATGTTACGATAGGCACCACATTCTTAGTTTCAATCATTTGCATAGTGAGAATTCATATTTTTGTTCTTAATGTTACTTATAACCACTTCCAAGTAACATTTATTAATTAGAAAATTTTAGGGAATGTCCACCATTCAAGTTCTCTAGTTATTGTACGGATTTAAATTTGGGGAAATCTTAACCCAACAGGATACTTTAAGGATCAGAATTGCCATTTTTGCAGTTCCATTCCAGCTGTTTTCTGATTCATAAAGCTTCAAAACTTGGCAATCAATAAACCTACTCTGACTAACCATAAAAGCAATGGTAATACCAACCTGAGGTGAGTCTCAAAGACAAACAGAAATATAGCAATTTTATATGCTAGATCTTCTTAAAGCAGTTGCCACATGGTGGTGAATAAGGAAGCTACTTTATGAACCAATACCTGCCCTAGTGCTTGGAGGCAAAGTGCTCGTAGAACTCCTTCAGCAAGGTCCACTGGAAGATTTCTCCTGAATTAGATAAGTGGTTGAAAAATGAGTGAACTCTTGGCTCATGAAGATAATCTCAACTGATAATGAAAAGCACATAACAAAATACCTCAGTTCATAGGGCAACTGTGGGAGAACATGTCAGACAGCACAATCAAGGCAACCGGCTGTCTTTAAGAAAACATCAACAGAAGATCAGCGGCTCTCTGTTGAAATGGGGACAAGTCTTAGCCAAGGGAGAAATTTTATTTAAAGCGCACAATTGCCACGCACTAAAGAGGTTCGAAATATCACCATGAAAAATGTGAAACTTTGCACTTTTTATTGTGTTGATCTGTTCATTTTTCTTACGTTGTTAACTTCCAGCCACAGGCAACAAAACCAACTATGAGTTTCATTTTGTTTCCAAAAATCAAATGAACTTAAGTCATGGGAACAAGAATGGGATCACAATCTGCAGACGAGCATTCATGCTCTATAAGCATAAGAAACATATGGACAAACAGCCATGTGGGGTTTGCCCAGACAAAGATGTTCACTTTACCACATAATTACTAATTAACAACAATTTCCAAGATTCAAACATGTTGCTTTAAACTTTGTGCATCAATATGTAATCTTGTATATTAAATCTATCTCTTACAAGCATTCGCCTCTAATATGATGAACCCTTGTGCTGCACTAAATATTCATCGTGGGCACCAAGACAAAGTAAACAGAGCCTAACTTCCATAGGTATAACAATTCACAACAATTCCAGTTGGAATAGCACAAACTGTTACTTCACAAATGCTCCCATGGTAATATTTTTAGGCTCTAACAGATTAATCTATTGAGAGAATGAATATTTCTGCTTTCTTATTTACTGTCTAATGCATTCATTTAGTAATCAAGTCTCATAAAGGCTGACCGTCTCTATAAGGAAATTGGCAACATAAGTCAAGAAAAATTACAGATACTAACACACAACAGATGGGCATGAGCAGCAAACCAAATCTTTATCAATTATGTCAATACAAATGTTTCCCATCACTTCACCTAAGAGGCAACAATGTCATTGCTTGCATTTATTGAGATGTTTAGAAGTACCAAACATATGTGATGCTCTATACACAATTTGCATGGACGATCACAATATTACCAAAACAAATTAACTACACAAATTCTGTACATAAAAACTGGCCTCCTACCCTTCGATACCTTTGGCTGATAACCATCAATTGATGTTCTTGGAAGAAGCAATAAATTAGCTTGTGAAAATGATAGTGTTGCCATCAAGTGCAAAACAGATAATACTTCACTCCAAGCACTAGACATTGCCATTTCCTGGAGATAGATATGGATAATGGGACGAACATTCCTCTAAATTCAAGGAACAAATACAAGAATAGTATGCCTGAGAAGTTGAGATCTGAATTTGACCTCTGCTTCATCTTCTTGATTGATCCAAACAAACTGTACTTTGTGTTGCAAAGGACTCCCGGCACAATGTGAATGGATGACAATCAGCAATATGATTGTCACACCCAGTTCGACAGATGTATTTAAGAGCAGATCTGACAAGAAGTCCCGCTTTTAGACAACATAAGGTTAGTGTCCACATGATGTCAAGGTACTTTCATCTGGAACTATTCCCCTATTTTTCATTTCATATAATAGCTGCTGAGCTCTGTCCACATACCCAAGATTTTGGTACCCACGAATGAGAACAGAATAGGTGACTAAATCAGGATATACATTCTTCTGATTCATTTCATTTAACAACCTGCTGACCATATCCATGTGATTAATCTTGAAAAAGCCATCAATCAGACATGTATAGGTAACGGCTGAAGGTAAGATGTCTCTGTGTACCATCTCCTGGAACAGTCCCCACGCCTTCTTCATATCTTTGCTCTGACAAAATCCAGCTATCATTGAGGTGTAAGAGATTTTGTCAGTATCTAGGCCCTTAGATATCATTTCTTTGAACAACTTATACGCCTCAGTCACCCTTCCTGCTGTGGATAACACATTAATGAGAATTGTGAATGTGACTGAATCAGGACAAATCCCAACCGTCAACATTTTTATGTACAACATAATAGCCTTCCTTGGATTTGCCTGTTTAGCAAAGCCATCGATAAGGGTGCTATAAATCACTATGCTAGGGAATATATTACACTTAAGCATTACAGGAATAAGTTCTAGAGCCTTCTCTGATTTGTGTTCTTTGCACAACCTGTTGATAACTGTACTATAGGTAAACAAGTTCAGGGGAATGCCCAGGCTCCTCATATCATCAATAAGTTGCAAGGCTTCCTGTGACCGCCCTTCATTGCAGTATCCATCTATTATATGATTGCATGTAACACGATTGGGTAAATAACCAGCTTCAGCCATCATATTAAAAAACTTCAAGGCTTTCTCAAAGGAACCAATTTTACAGAATCCTAGGATCAAACTCTTATAACTGACAGAATTAGGAGCCAGATTATTGTTGATCATCTCCTCTAAAAGTCTATTGGCAGAATCCATGTCACCCTGAACACAAAATCCAGTAATTAAAATGTTGTAAGCATGTTGGTCATATTCATATCCAGAAGTCCCAATCTTCTGGAACAAATCCAATGAGACCTCCATCAATCCATTCTGCGAGAGACCTTTCAAAATCGAGCTATAGGTGACAAGGGATGGTTTAATGTTATTTTTTTCCATCTCCTCAAGCAAACCAAGACCTTTCTCAAGATTTCCACATCTACAGAAACCCTCGATCAGAATACTATAACTATATGCATCTGCAACAATTCCACAATCCTTCATTTCATAGAAAACTTGGATGGCCTTATCTGGTTCACCTCTACTCACAAACCCATGAATAACAGCATTATAGCAGTAACAGTTGAGTGGCTGACCATTATGCTTCAAGTTTTGAATAAACTCCCAGGCAAGTTCAACAACTCCAACTCTGCAGAGTCCAAGAATGTATGTACTGTATGTTACAATGGATGCGCTGACTCCAATGGTCTCCATTTCCTCCAGAATGTTAGTTGCTTCTTCAATATCTATTGAACCTTGGCCATGATGCCCGCTGCAGTAAAAATTCATCATGATCGTATAGGTGTATACATTAGGAAATGGTCCATAGTTCTTCATTTCTTTGAATAAAGTCACAAGAGACTCCCTTTCATTGGCTTCTGCCAAGCATTTAAGCAAGAAATTGCACGAACAAATACCCGGTTGAAACCCAATTCTCCTAGCCTGTGAAAATGTATCAACTGCATTTTCAAGCATCCTATTTGAAGCAAAAACCTTTATAATCACACTAACTACAAAATTAGATCCTTCTGCATCACTAGGAGAATCCAATAAAGCATACAATATACCAAACAAATTGAGCTCTGCTTTTTGATAATAACAAACAATCTCCCTAAGCAAGGCAAAAACTTCCATTTGCATTTTGGCACATGCATATATATGCACAAGCATCTTAAAAGCCATAAGCGATTGTTCCAAACCATACTTTTGCACTGCTCTTGAAAAACATATTTTTCTTGCAACCTTCCAATTTAAAGACTTCAGCATTCTAACAACAGCAGAAAACAGCTCAATGCTTTTCAGTTGATGAACATTTTCTCTTACAACATTACTTTCACTTTCTGAATTGCTTTCACAATGCGAAGCGGAATCGTCGGAGTCATCCAACAATGACACTGCAGAAACACGACTGTACATACTGCACCGAAAGCTGCTATCTTTGACAGTTATCCACCTTCTAAGCAAACCCAACTTGTGGAATGTCCCAAAGTTTAGAGAGGACGAGGAATTCCTTGGAAAAAAGCAGGCACCCATAAAATAAAAATTCAAGCTTTAGCTTTTTCAGCTCTGAGAAAGTACTAACGACCAATTTTTCATCCATAGCATAGAAGGTTGCTAGAAAAGTGGCTGAGGGTAGCGGCGGAAACGGCAGTCGGCGGCGCCGGAAGCACGATAAACATTTGGGTTTATGTGGATCGAGAAACATAAAAGACACTGCCTGAGTTGAAATTCTTGGTTGTACTCTGGGTGAAGAACACCCGACATGCTTCAATTGCGTTCGCTGGATGGTGGGAGGGCAAATGGTTTTCAACATTGGACGGATGATGAAAATAATCCACCCCTACGGGCTACAATTTTACGACAACAGGATGTTTGCAACCAGAGACACATGTGGTCTACTGTGACCCCGCCTCAATTTAGGCCCAAATTTTCAGAGCTTATTTTAAATGGATGTCAGGCCCAAAATACTGTTGCTCAGCCATCACTAATCAGTATTCCCTCGTAGGAGGGAAAAGTGAAATGAGCTTTTTCTTTAAGCTGAATGAGACCAATATTTGACGTCTTTGGAAAAACTATTTCTTGATGGGCTTATTCATCCTAAAGTAAGTACCTGTAGAAACTCCACAAAGCCCAATAGTAGCCCACATCTACTGAGCTTCCAAACGAAGCTGCTACCAGCTGTGGCCCTATCCCATGAGCCACCTCTTAAGATTGCTGATTGCTCCAACTTACGCTATCGGATCAGGCTCAGTGGGTGTACCGCCTTGAGCTTGGGCTCTTCTTTAGAGGCCCAAGAATTCCCACTGGCCACTGGTGTCATCAATTTGGTTTTTGTGCTTCATCCACACACATAATAAATTGATCTAATTATAAAAATGCTAGCAATTGAAAACAAGTTATAAAGAATCTATGAACAATTGACACATGACTAATTCTCAAATATTTGAAAATGTTTTAAATTATCTACTAAAAAAAATATAATATTGATGACAGAATAATAAGTAACAATAAAAAAAATTACCTACTAGTGACATATATTAAGTGATAATAGTGTTTATTTTGTCACTAATGATATTTTTTAAGTGGCAATAATTATTGTTTGTCACAATATGGTTCAATAATGATAAAAATTAATATTTTAAATTGTCATCATTAACAATTAGTGACATATTTAAGACAACAAATCTAATAACAATAAAAATTATTATTTTAATTTATGACAAACTTTTATTGTCACAAGTTGTCACTATAAATATGCCATAATTAATTATCAATAGTGACAATTTAAATACTGTTCTTGTCACTATCTAGTTTTTAAATTTATTAATATAACAAAATAAACTCTTTTGTCACCTAATATATAATTAATAAAGTTGAGAAAAATCTACCTTTTTCCAAGCCTTTGATGGACTTGGGAATAGGCCAATCTTTGCAGGTCTAGGTTTGAAAGACTGGTGGATTAAGGTTGATTTTAGGCATGTGGATAGGTATATTGGCGATATATGGATTACTCTTATGTCAGCAAGATGTGAAATAGAGATTTGCTCATAGGTGATTGTTCGTCCCCTTCCTAGGTAAATGAGTGGGATATTTATAGTAATTGATTGAATTGTCCAAGTACCACCAGTTTTATATAGCATTGTGGAATTACTTCATGTGACTTTTCGTCAATAGTTGTTTATGGGGGTGGAAATAGGTAATGCTAGGCCCCATTTAGAGGGATGTAGGCCCCAATAGATATTTGTGTAATTCCTTCATGTTTAATTAGGGGGTATTTTTGTCTATTAATAATTATTCCCCATCGATTAATTAATGATATTTTTGCATTGTTATTTTTTATTTTGTTATTATTATTAATTTTTAAAATTTTTTGCAGTGAACATTCCATAAATATCTAGAACGGGTAGATTTTTGATTTTTGGTTTTTGGTTTTTTCTTTGAAGTTAGCTGGCATCTAAGCTTCGAGGGACATGTTGTGCATGTGTATAACGTTTATAAATAAAAATTCGATTTAAATCTTTTATTTCATTTGTTATTTCAACTTCTATTCAAATTCATGAATATATGACACATATATTAAATATTTTTTTATAAAAATAATTAATTAAAAATTAAATACACTTAATATAATTATAACAAATTAAAATAAAAAATAAAATAAAAGATCCCAAGTGACAAAAATCTATAATCGTGGTTGAAACCCTTTGGGGGAAAGGTTTTGAGAATTTTGGTGTCATCGTGGCACCTTGAAAACTGAAAGGTCGTCATTCATATGCATCCCCCCCTAATTCGGCCTCAGCCCCTTAAGGCACAAGCAAAACTAAAGCGACCGGCGCGGTCACCTAACCAAATCAGGCACAAGCCGTCCAATCTCCCTCCACCCTCCACGTGTCTCTCCCCACGCGTCAGCTTGACGTCGTCCATATCTAACTCCTCTCTCCCATTGGATGAAAAAAGTTTGAAAAACAAAAAAATCAATATTGATGCCGGGCCACGTGGCTAAGTCCAGGGCGGCTGCCTTGGACAGCAGGTGACGTTGCCTTTGGTGGGGCCGCGCCATTCTGTTGCTGCCGTAGATGCCACCAAGTACCATTCAGCTCTTGCCACGTTTGCAAGCAACAACACAAGTCAACTCTCAAAGGACAAGGGCCAATCAAGAGGACACGTGTCGAGACAATCCCACATGCTTCGTAATCGTATTGGGTCAATCATTTTAGATTTTGCAGATTTATTCTCACAACCTCATCTTTATGCATTGGAATTTGCATATCTGGAAATGGATTTTTTTGGATATATCAATGAGTAGTTATCAGTGAAGAATATATAATTGACAGACAAAATTAAAGAATTACATGTACTTCAAATGGTAACAAACGAGACTGATACATACCAAACATTATATAATAGCATATAGATTTATATATATAGCTAGCTAGGATTAATTTTAATCATAAGATAATTAAATTATTATGAGGCTGAAGACTGAATGGTATAGTATATATATATGCTATCAATTGTGGTATTTTACATATGATATGGTAAGCTAGCTAGATATTTAGAGGGCAGGGGTGTGAATATGATATATATATATATTAATTATGCATCATAGGTTGGGATATTTTTGATGTTGATTACATGTCACTACATTAATGTCATTCCAAATGATTGTATCATAGACTGCACCCATACACATGGCGTATAACTAAATTGATTGTCCCATGCAAATGACAAGTATAATCCTAAGCTTTATGCTTTATTTTCTATATTAATTATTTTATATATGTAATGATGATTATAATTAAGTCTAAGGCTTGATGGTAATTAGGATACCATTCTCAAATTGCTTGGCCATTTTCTTAAAATTGTATTTTCATTTTTTTTTAAAGAGTATTACAGATAACGAATTTTTATCTTTTCAACAAATCAATATTTTTCTATTATCAAATCAAATAAATTGAAATATAAACTAAGCATAATGCAAATAAGGTACAACAAATGAGCCCATTGATGCTCGAATACGAGACCTCCTATATAGTAGAGAAAATTGACACCACTGAGCTACATGCTACTGAACTCATAAAATTGTAGTTTAGGACATTTTGTATCAACTTAACTAACTAAACAATGACGGCGTGTGATGAATTTATAATAAATAAATATTTTTATTTGAATTTCATGAAGTCGAAATAAACTATAAATTTCTCCACGCACTCATCTAGTCCCATGCATGTATAAGTTGGGCTAAGTACATAAGTACAATTTTCTCATCCAGGTGGGGTTTATTCGAGAAATCAAGTATTAAACATGGATCTCTAGTATTGTCCTAGTAAAAAAGAAAAATGGTCAAATTTGAGTTTACATTGACTTTAAGGACTTAAATGATGCTCGCGAAAGAAGAAAAAAGCATCAAGTAATCCGCGAAAAGAGCACGGGATATGATTGCAATGCCTTCCTTGAAGGGAGTTTTGTCTTGCTTATATCTTCCCTTCCTGGGAAATTTCTTTTTGTTTGCCACTTTTAGACAAAAATCTCCATTTTGTTATGTGGCCAGGCTAACTCAAGCTTCTTCCTTATTTTATTATCAGCGCATAATCAGCACTGAACTCACGATAGGTGATGCACACATTAGTTATATTTAAATTGCTTTTTAACATTTGATTTTCCAATATTGTTCAATAATCGCGCTTGTCGCCGTTGGCATATGTATGAAGCTTATTACGTAATTAGCCAACTAATGAGTGAATGCTGCGAGTTCAGAGTTATTATTTTCTTTCTTTCTCTCTCTCTTCTTTTTTTTTCTTCTAATTTTTCTATTTGAGAAATTCATCTATAATCATAGTGAAGTTTAAGATATATAAGACCCAACTCAAGTAAAATGATCACTTATTTTGGTATTTCCATATTAAAAAAATATTATTATGTTTGAGAATTGAATTGGGGAAATGCAATATACATTTATGTGTATGTTTTGGAAGTAGTTAATAAATATTTTGGAGTGAATTTGTATGTTTGTTTTTATTTTAGGAGTGGATATTTTTAATTATAAATGTCAAATTAATTGATTTTTATGTATAAATGTGATGAACTAATGATTAAGAGATGCATATATACATATATATTTGTATAATAATTAAATGATGACTAAGAGATAAAAAATGATAATGAGGATAGAGAGCATTTTGAAGTTTTGAACCTCATTACGTGTTTGAATTTGTTTTGCCCAAGTGAAAAATATTGTGGCAAAACAAATCCGAACACAATTTTATTGTTTGAATCAAATAAAGTAATTTATTACTTGAACTATGCGACTGAGTCAACTTTGATGAAGGAGTCAAAACTCAAGAATTGTGCCCCTGCGCTCTCCTTATTATTACTCCTTCACTCATATTTTAGTGCTGCACAAAATTTTAAATAAAAATTGAAAAAGTAAAAAATTTTAGGTTTTTAAATTGTGCCCTTAAATTAAATTATAATTTTTTCTTAGTGGCATCACATTATTACTCTAAACGAGAGGATAATTTAAAAAAAAATTCAAATTTTAAAAAAATTAAGGTTTACATTGAAACGTTCACTAGAAAAAGAATAAATGAATGATAAAATACTAAGTAATAATGTAAAAATTGTCACTAATTATATGTATTAAGTGATAAAATATTATATTTTGTTACTTTAATAATTTTTACAAATTAAATATTGACAAGAATAATATTTAAATTGTTACTATTGACAATTAGTGACAATCTTATGCTGATAAGTGATAAAGAAAATTTTTTCACAAATCATAATGATAATTTTTATTGTTACTATCTAAATGCCACTAATTGTCAATTGCGACAACTTAAAATAAACTTTATTGTCACTTAAATAATATTATTGGTGACAAAATAAAAACTATTGCCACTTAATAGATGTTATTAGTGACAACTATTTTATTGTCCCTTATCAGTACTTTAATCACTAATATTACATTTTTTGTGGTGATTTTTAGAAAAATAAAAACAACAAACTTAACATAAAATAAACTTAATTAAAGCTATAAATTGTGGTGGTTCAAATGTCTATATAAAATGGTCAATTCATACTTAAATTATTATTTTCCACTGTACTCTTGCCCATGCGGTATGCACAATTTTAATTAACTGGTTTGTCACAATTCACCTAATGGGGAATAATATAATATATTAGAAAAAAAAGGAAAGATTAGCTCTATATATTATATTTTTAATCAGTATCATAATCCCAAGTCCATACCAATTAATAGTACTTCCGCTGACGATATTATGTTTTGCTTAAATAATGTTTAGTGGCGGCAATCACAATTAGCCCAAACAATTATTATAATTTATTTGTGATAATTAACAATTTGGTGCATTTGCTAGGAATGGAATGAATTATAAACTATTCAACCCAATATCTAACGTTATATATAAAATAAGATCATGTTGAGAAATAACGTTAATTTATAATGAAACCTATGTACCAAATGAAAATTTAAATCGGTTGACGTGGTTACTAAGGTAGGTATGTTTGTCTGAATTGACATCAAGGATTTTATAAATGCATATCTATGTATTATTCTTTTTTTAATTAAACATTTTTTGGTGGGTCATTGGGTGACATTTATAGAGCAATTAAGTTGTTAAGAGTGATATGTTGTGTCTGCATGCTGAATTTTTTTTTTTTAACTTATTCTTTATCGTTAAGCCTCAATAATTTGATAATTTGGATTATAGTAATATTTTAAATTTGTATATATGCATGTATCTTGACACAAATTATGCAGCATGATTCATATTGTTTGGTTTTTCACAATTAAGGTGTATTAAAATTTCTTCATATAATTAAACCGTACAAATTTCTTCATTTCGATGGGTCGGATGGGTCGAGGTAAATTGCCATTGAAAGTGTTCGGAAAAATTAGAGAAGCCGTAATGGAAATCCTATAATGCCTGAGTATGGTTAGAATAATGGTATGATAAAAATTAACAAGACAGTAATAGTTAACATATGTTTGTCATTTTGATAATTGACGATATTGTAGGGTGTTATTGAGATAGATCTGTACAAACCATTTTATACGTGCGGTTAAGTCAGATTTCGGGTTTGACCCACATTTTTTGAAATGTTTTGTCATTTTTAATTCTAATATGGACTCTTTTTTTTTTGTATTTATTGTTATTTTGCCATTTAGTTTGTGCATATTAAATTATGTTAATTATAAACTCTCAAAAGCTTTCTTATTCCAATGAATATTTGTCATAGTGAGAATTTTAATTTTATTTGAATAACTCTGTGCTTGCTCTCCCTCCCTCTCCATTTTTACTTTTTTGATTACTGTTATTTTAATCGGGATGGATTATAACTTTATTATGAAATGGGCCCAAATCCCACCACCTTGTAATTTGTATAGCGTAATAGACAAATATTTCCAATTGTTTTTGTATTATCAAGAATATGAATGGACCACAATGTTGATAATTAATATACTTTCTAAGAACCGCAAAACAGAAATCGTATTGGTTAATACATTAACGTACAGACTTTTGAGTTAGATTTGGTCAAAGGGCAAAGAAATGTGTTATTACAGACAAAAAAAGGAGGGGAGATTATTACATTGTAGGGCATGGTCTGATCGTCGGGAGTTGAAGTGAGAGGGACAAACAGTGAAATTTCACAATACCGTAAAGATATGAAAATCTTGAAGCTTTTCCCGAGTGTACGATAGAGGGGAGAGATGGAATGTGACCTTTAAAGGGATCATTCGGCGCCATTTGAACGTTAGTTTTTCATTGTCATTTCTGCTTACAGCTTACTTAACACAATCGCTGTAAATGTAAATATGAACAAGAAATATAGAGTAAAATCTTTGTTTGTACTGGAAATGTTTTTTCCAAAAAAAAATCTCTGTTGCCCTCTCGCTTTACTTGCTGCGGCTACTCATCAAGAATTCCACTCTTTTCAAGATTGATGAAACTTACAAGTATCTCTCTCTCTCTCTCTCTCTCTCTCTCTCTCTCTCTCTCTCTCTCTCTCCCTTCTATATATATATATCTCTCTACTCTACTGGCTCTACTGACTTTCTCTTTCTATCTCTACTTTCTGTTGTTTGAAATTCCACAGTACTTCATATTGATATATGTCGCACAAGAACTCATTTTAGTTTGATCTTCAATTTCTATTGAGTTTGATTCGGTTCGAGTTTTCTTGATAGTCTCGACACTTTTCACCAAAGCCCAGAATGGAATCAATTCCAAAAAACTAAAAAGATCGCGTCTTTTTATTTATTTTTTCTCTTATATAATTCTTGCTTGATGGAATTTCTCAGCTTTGTTTTATTTCAGGTATGATAATGTTGACCCGGTTTGTGTTTATCCTTAATTCAGCTGAATTGAGTGATTCTTTTGGTTTCAATTTGCAATAATTGAAGTGGGGTTCTTTCCTTTTTGGTTTTGGGTTTAAGTCTTAAAAAAAGATTAAAAAAGAAATTGTAAGGTTTGCTTGTATTGTTTGTTTGCTTGCTGAATTCTGGTTTATGGTCATTCTTTACTCATAATGCTACTTGAATGCTTCTTCCGTGAGATAGAAAATAAAAAAGTGGGAATACTTTTGCTTAAGAGTTTAAAGCTAAATAATAGCTTATAAGAATTGCTTTTAAGGGTAATTTACATTGGAAAAGTAACCACTTAGCACGAGAGAGTTGCCATTTGTCATGACTTTCTTGTGACATTGATGAAATTCGTTTTTTCTTTTTCTTTCATTGGGTGAACTTAAATTTTTTTTCGCTTACGTTTTGTATTCAGAAGTTCAATTTTTATCATTTTCATGCAGAAATTACTAGAGAAATTGACCCAGCTATTTCTCATCTGATCACTAAGACACCGGTAAGCACATTTACCTCTCTTAGTTATACACTTTGACATTATCTGGCTGGTACTCGTGAGTTGCCAACTGCTTTGTTGGTTGTCTTCATTTATTGAGTTCAGCACCTTATTATTGAACTCTCTAGTTTTCATATTTTCTTGTATCCTTGAATCATCCTTGGTGTCAAAATACAAGGAACTGCACCTGAATGTGTAGTAATGAATATTCACAGAACTATTATGATGATCTTTTGACTATTCTCATGATTATTTTGATTAATCTCCTGAGTTTCAATTGTACTGGATAGGTTTCGCTGGCAGATTAAAGAAATTGTAGGAAATGGGATGCCTTGTATCGACTCCAAAGGACACTGGTGGAAACAGGAGGAGGCCAGCAAACATTGGGGATGTTGCTGTATTTGTTCCAGGTTTACGAATCCCTAAGCCCGTTGATTTCTCTCAGTCACTAGGTGATCACCTGAATAAAAGCTTAGTAGAACGCCTTTCGGCTCTTAGAACCAGAATAGTTGTTATGGCTGGACAAGAAGCTCCAACAATTACAAGAACCAGACGGAAAACTGCTACTCAGCACGGTTAGTATCATAGATGCCTAAATGCTTTGTTGTCCCTGATACTGTCTGAAATTGATGTTGCATCAGATGATTTCTGCAGGAGGTTCAACACTGAGTGATCTGCTTCAGGCTCTAGAAGATTATTTGCCAGTTCTTCTGGGATTGGTTAAAGATGGTAAGCATGTTAAATACATTTGTCAAACTGGGTGTGACAATCATATTGCTGATTGTCATCCATTCACATTGTGCAGGGAGTCCTTTGCAACACAAAGTACAGTTTGTTTGGATCAATCAAGAAGATGAAGCAGAGGTGAAATTGTGATCTCAACTTCTCAGGCATACTATTCTTTTATTTGTTCCTTGAATTTAGAGGAATTTTCATCTCATTATCCATATCTATCTCCAGGAAACGGCAATGTCTAGTGCTTGGTATGAAGTAGTATCTGTTTTGCACTTGATGGCAACACTGTCATTATCGCAAGCTAATTTATTGCTTCTTCCAAGAACATCAATTGATGGTTATCAGCCAAAGTTATCGGAGGGTAGGTGGCCAGTTTTTATGTACAGAATTTATGTAGTTAATTTGTTTCGGTAATATTGTGATTGTCCATGCAAATCGTCTATGGAGCATCACATATGTTTGATACTTCTAAACATCTCAATAAATGCATGCAATGACATTGTTGTCTCTTGAGTGAAGTGATGGGAAACATTTGTATTTACATAATTGATAAAGATTTGGTTTACTGCTCATGCCCATCTGTTGCGTGTTAGTATCTGTAATTTTTCTTGACTTATGTAGCCAATTTCCTTAAAGAGATGGTCAGCCTTTATGAGACTTGATTACTAAATGAATGTATTAGATAGTAAATAAGAAAGCAGAAATATTCATTCTCTCAATAGGTTTATCTGTTAGAGCCTAACAAAATTACCATGGGAGCATTTGGGAAGTAACAGTTTGTGCTATTCCAACTGGAATTGTTGTGAAGTGTTGTACCTATGGAAGTTAGTCTCTGTTTACTTTGTCTTGGTGCCCACGATGAATATTTAGTGCAGCACAAGGGTTCATCATATTAGAGGCGAATGCTTGTAAGAGATAGATTTAATATACAAGATTACATATTGATGCACAAAGTTTAAAGCAACATGTTTGAATCTTGGAAATTGTTGTTAATTAGTAATTATATGGTAAAGTGAACATCTTTGTCTGGGCAAACCCCACATCGCTGTTTGTCCATATGTTTCTTATGCTTATAGGGCATGAATGCTCGTCTGCAAATTGTGATCCCATTCTTGTTCCCATGACTTAAGTTCATTTGATTTTTGGAAACCAAATGAAACTCATAGTTGGTATTGTTGCCTGTGGCTGGAAGTTAACAACATAAGAAAAATGAACAGATCAACAAAATAAAAAGTGCCAAGTTTCACATTTTTCATGGTGATCTTTCGAACTTCTTTAGTACGTGGCAATTGTGTGCTTGAAATAAATTTTTCCTTGAGCTAAGATTTGTCCCCATCAACAGAGAGCCGCCGATCTTCTGTTGATGTTTTCTTAAAGGCAGCTGGTTACCTTGATTGTGCTGTCCGACATGTTCTCCCACAGTTGCCCAATGAACTGAGGTATCTTGTTATGTGCTTTTCATTATCAGTTAGGAATATCTTCATGAGCCATGAGTTCACTCATTTTTCAACCACTTATCTAATTCAGGAGAAATCTTCCAGTGGACCTTGCTGAAGGAGTCCTACGAGCACTTTGCCTCCAAGCACTAGGGCAGGTATTGGTTCATAAAGTAGCTTCCTTATTCACTACCATGTGGCCACTGCTTTTAGAAGATCTAGCATATAAAATTGCTATATTTCTGTTTGCCTTTGAGACTCATCTCAGGTTGTTGTTACCATTGCTTTTATGGTTAGTCAGAGTAGTAGGTATATTGATTGCCAAGTTGTGAAGCTTTATGAATCCGAAAATGGCTGGAATGGGACTGCAAAAATGGCAATTCAGATGCTTAAAGTATCCTGTTTGGTTAAGATTTCCTCAAATTTAAATCCGTACAATAACTAGAGAACTTAAATGGTGGACATTCCCTAAAATTTTCTAATTAATAAATGTTAATTGGAAGTAGTGATAAGTAGCATTAAGAACAAAAATGTGAATTCTCACTATGCAAATGATTGAAACTAATAATGTGGCGCCTATCGCAACATCCAGCTGCTACAGAGTCCAACTCCTTGGGGGTAGAGACTCAATTTGTGAAGTTGCAAGAGCCTCAACAATGAACTTATGTAACATATGGAAGAGCAAAGTCTCATACTTAGTACTAGGGACCTATATATATCAATTGTCAGTCAGGGACTTACCTACTAGTAGGAAATTATCCTCTTACGATTAGTGACAAGACATAGAGTGACCTCCAAGCTCATGATCTCTGCACATAGGAATTAGAAATTTAGTTGTAAACCAATATTTATTCTGTAACAGAATGTATGAGCTGGTTTTCTAGTCTGGCTTAGGACATTCTCTGCAACTCACTGCACGTGTTGCCGATATATCTGGATGTTGTTCTTGGAATAGTATTAGCTGCTGATGCTTTTTTAAGCTATATTATCTTTCTCTGGGCTTGACATTTATCTCTTGAATAGGGTGTTGATATTCAGCTTGGACTTGCTATTGACAGTACTAAGGCAACACTAGCTGTGAAAAGAAGACTTGCCTGTGAGATGGTAAAATACTGGCAGCAGGTATTTCTGGACTCCGTTCTCCTTTTTATCTATAGTTGGCCAGACAAAAACCCATTCAATTGGCTTGAGTTTTAGGACTCGGCTTGTCGTAGCCATGTTTTGTACTTATCTTATAGGTCCATGGTTCTTTGATTTTCCATGTCTTCTGACACTAAATCTTTCATTGCTTTTATTATGTTCATACTTTTATGTTGGAGTTTTCCTCTTTCTTTTTTTCCCCCTGTTTTCCCCCCTTTGTCTTTAGAAACTTTCCAGGCATGCCAACGCCTATATATTTCAACTCCCATCAACAATTAATTTATTTGTTGTCATCATAAGTTAGTTTTGTTATCATCCTCCATCGAACATTATTTGCTCTTTGTATCCATGAATTATTTATCACTTATGGGATTGAGCGTCTGTCAGACTGAAGTGAACTTGAGCATGAGCGGCTCTGTATTTATCACTCTGTAGGCTCAAGATAACCTCATGAACCTTCCACTAGCAAATGGTTGGGGAGAAAAGCACAGGCTAGTTGTGAAGTGGAAATACATTGAAGCGAAGGTATTTTCTTCCCATCTTTTCACGTATCAATTTTTGTCTGTTTCTTTTCTATTGGCAAAGATCCAATATCTGATTATCAGACTATTTAGTTGAAATTAGTTTGAAGGACTTTGATAGGATTTCCATTTGCAAAATTTGTCTGTTCTTTGGCATGCATACCTTGATGCTGGAATAACTACTGAGTTTTCAATTCACGCATGCTTGGCAAGGGTGTGTTTAGCAGAGGTTCTGATCATGGTGTAAATCCTAAAGCCAGTGATGGATGGATTGGGATGTAGCACTTAAGTCTGACCTAGGTTCTGTCAGGGATTAGGGGCTTTAAATATAGAAGAATAAAAGTAAAATAACATGGTTTCAATTGCTCAAGTTTCATTTTGAGAAAAAAAACTATAATGAGAAATTTTGGGGAGCCTGGAGCAACCTCTGTAGTTTGCCTATTTTATTGTCATGCGAAAGTCTTAAGCATTGATTTTTGGAATCTTCCATCTGTTGTTGATGTAAGATTTTGATATTCTCCTAGGCTGCAGCATACTATTATCATGGTCTAATTCTTGATGAGGGGAACACCGAGAAGTCTCATGGAATGGCTGTTGCTGCTCTGCAAGCAGCTGACGAGTATCTTAAAGAGAGCAAGAAGGCATGTGAAGCTTTTCATGCATCTGTTCCCCTATCTAGGTAATCTTTTAGCCATTTCACTGGAGTTATTTATCATTCCATAATAATAGACAGAAAGTATTTCATTCAAGAAAACTTGATATTTAGCATTTGGCAGAGGAATTGTTCTGGTGTCGAGATATATAGAATACTCCAATGCACAGTATCGCACTAGCAGATGATGTAGGTAGTGGGAATAAAAACATTTCTACTTTTGATGCAGGAATCCTCCTCTTTGGGGAACCATGAAGTATCTGTCCGAAAAGATACCCAAGGATACTTCTAGCAAGGTGCGAATCAACAGGGATCTATACTCTCATGAGAAGTAAGTCTTAACCAAATCTGATCCTCTAATTTGGTTGCCCGGTCATTTATATCTTCACACAAAATCTGAATCCACAAATTTTGGCTGTAGAATTATGGAAACAGCACCAACATTGCCAGATTTTGCTTTGGCCCTTAAACCTGATGAATATCAGCTTCCTCTTGTGGATGCCTCTTGCAAATGAAGGAGCAACAAAGAAAGTTCAACTCAGCTCTAATAAAAATAGAGGGTAGCCATCCATGAGCCATTTGTGGCAATCCCAAATTCTTACTCAAGTGCTTGAAAGGTTGTCATAAACTTGCCAAAAAAGAAAAAAAAAATTAATGGTTTGCTGTGTTTCAGCGGTTCTGTTTACATTCCTTTTGTCTTTTCTTCTTTGAATCTTCTTGTTGAGTGAATGTTTAGTTTTCCATTTCGAAAGATATGGAGGGCCTTGTAAAAAATTCACTTTGTTGTGTAATCTTGAGTGTGGGAAGTAAAGAAGGCCAAAGGGAATGCTTTCCTTTGCCACAGTTCACCACG
Organism: Jacaranda copaia; assembly: GCA_014898725.1. Classification (NCBI taxonomy): domain Eukaryota; kingdom Viridiplantae; phylum Streptophyta; class Magnoliopsida; order Lamiales; family Bignoniaceae; genus Jacaranda; species Jacaranda copaia. The sequence goes on along the minus strand of JACGDI010003768.1, from coordinate 173,786 downwards.
TTCAATAAGACTTGATAAAAGGAAACTTAAAGAACAATATTGTTACAATCAGAAAGCTGCAACAAAAACTAAAGGAACTTTTATAGTTGTACGGCAAGCAGATGAACAAGATTCATGGTTACAATCAGCCATCTTTTTCTACTTCCAAAATTAAATCTAACAACTTTCTTATTGAAGCAAAACATATTTTAAGTTCATACAAGAACCGTTGTGGGACAAAAATGGATCTTGACAAAAGCTGCCGCAAGCACATTACTCAAAAATCCGTAGTACCTGGCTGCGTTTACCGAGTATACAGCATTTTTAAGTGAATGGAAATATTAAAGCTGCAGTATGATAACAAAATGCTGAGTAACTATGGAAGATTACTTTAAAGTAGCAATCTTGATCATTTCTAATAACCAGAGCACAAAATGCTACACATCTCATCTGCTGTCAATCCAAAAGCGATGGTTGCTTTTGGTGTTGGAAGCCGAGGGCTAGTTTTTGTTGGATTCTGATTTCTTGGAGAAGCCAACGGGTATTTGGGTCTAGACCCGAATCCAGACCCATTGTATGATATGATTTTTAAAACGGTTCTCGCTATGGTCCGGATTCCATACCAAATTTATACTCTAAAGCCGTGATGAAAGCCGGAAGAGCAGACCTGTCATCGGAAAAGATGGAGGAGAGAGGAAGCGCCGCCACCGCCTCGGCAGTGGAAGATGCCAAGAGAAGGTGTGCTGTTCTCAGTGATCGACTTCAGAGCTTAACTAAAACTAAGCTTTTTCCCTTCGCAAAGTCCACCCTCTTACGATTAATCCACTCCGAGCTCAACTTTCTCCACCACCTCTCCGCAACCTCGTATCCCTCTCATCCTCTAAGGTTTTTCTTATTCATCCTTTCTGATAATCAATTTTGTGTCTTTTCGCTTCTCTGCTGTTGGAATTCAGTAGAGAAATTTTTTACCGCGTGTATGCTTAAACCTGCGTAATTTCATATGGCAGTTTCAATATCGGTCACCTGGAGGCTGTGGTGCACGTGCTTCTGCAACCGTTTGTAAATGGAGTATCACGCGTTTGCAAGCCCATTAGTTTATCGCCTTTGCGCAGCATTTACGTCGATATTGTTTGTTCTTTTAATGGGTATCCTGTTTGGTTTGTTGTGTCTGATAGAAACCCCAGATACATTTCCTGGGACGGCGGTTCTGGTGATAAAAACAAGGGGTTAAAGAAAAAAGTTCAGCAAGTAATTGATGCTGCACGTCAGTCCCCTGTAACACTCAGGCCGTCATCCATTGTGCTTTTCTTTTCGAATGGTCTTGATGATAGTGTTTATCAGAAGCTTGGATGTGAGTTTGGAGCGACCGACTTGGAAATGGAGCCATTTTCCTATGAAGAGTTAGAATTGGAGGACAAATGGACGAATGTGGTGCTTGGTAGAGTGTTTCCTGATGCTTGTGTTGTTAAAATAGAGGTCGACAAAGACAATTGTCCGTCGGAGAAAAATATTCCCGAGTCTGCAAGGATAGGTGGCGTCATCTCCCGCAAGAAGTATCATGAGTATAGTGATTTGAGTGTAGGCACATCTTTATGTTCTCTTGTTTCTGGAATGAAGTGTTCGTGCTGCTCTTTGGATGATATTGTGGAGCTTGAAATTGGATTGTACTCATATAGGGGTGCTGAAGCCAAGATGGTTAATTTTGATACGACGGCATTGGTTGCGATTGTGTCAGGAATTAGTAATGGCAGGACAGAAATTTTTTTGACTAAACCGGAGAGTGAATTGAGAGGTCGTTTTAAGGGCAACTACGACTTTGTGATTGCCCAGGTAATGTTCTGAGGCTAACGATTTGGTCATGATTGTGTTGATATTCTCTTATGTTCGTCTAGGGAAATTTAGGTTGTCCCCTAAGAAAAACATCATGCTGATGAGCTGATCAGAAAAGTCTTTACGTGGAATCTGCTATATGCATTTTGCAACGTCTATCATTTATCTAGAAGGTCAATATTCAGGATGCAGCACTATATATGCACCTAATTTTGACTTATTACTTGCACCATGTCAATGTCTTAGTTTAGACCATCCAATTGTAATCTTGTTCCTTCTGCTTAGCTATGCATATAAGCATGCAGGGCTTTGTGTTGATGCAATGAGCCAAGTAGTGAATGCATCATGAAGGAGAGATCAATTAAATATGCTGTGTGTTTGTTGTGCTTTCAGACTGACCTATTTTATTATTTTCTTTCAGAATCATAATTAACTTAGGCTATTGTTTGCTTAAACTTGTAAAAAGGCATCTATTGCTATTTAGCTACCCGTTTCTGTCTACATGTGACACTTGATGTTCATCTCTTGCCAGGTCGACTCAGAAAATCAGAATCCAATCCACCGTGAACTGTTAGGTGTAATATCAGGAAAACAAGGAATTATATGTGAAAGTGTTCGCTTGGAATTTCAGGAGCTTATCTCAATGTGTGGTGGACCTAATGAGAAACTAAGAGCTGAGTACTTTCTGAAGTTCCTTAAGTGAGTGCTTCGACACTGAGTTTTTTGTGTTTCTATTATCATTGTTATTATTCCTCATGATCCAACTGATCGAGTTGACAAGATAATCCCAACTTTTGTAAATATAAAGTGGAAAGAGATTTTGTGCAGTGAAAAACTTCTGACTTCATAAATAAGAAACTCTTCCCTGCATTTCCAAGAAGTATAATAAGAAATCAAAAGCCTGATGTGAAGTTAATTATTATTGCTCCACCATTAACCTTGTTTTTATCTCTCTGTTCATCTCTATCCGTTAACAACTAAATAACTGCCCCAGGGTAGTGTCTGATTGTCCATCAACACGACTGATGAGTCTTCCAACAACCAGAAAGCTGGCTATGAAAAATAAAGTGGTTTTTGGCACTGGTGATTATTGGTGTGCTCCAACTGTAACTGCAAACATGGCATTTGTCAGGGCTGTATCGCAGACAGGAATGTCTCTGTCTGTAATAGAGCACAGACCGCGGGCACTAATTGGTGACTAGCACAAAGCACATTCCTATGGATGTTTGTACTTGATGGAACAGAGTGTTTGCCATCCCATCACTTCTTGAAATTATGCACAGTAAAAAATTAATCATATGATGCAGTTATTTATCAATTATCTTGGAGGGACTATTTGTGCTTGCAGCTTGATAGAATGTGATTCCTCTTTGCAAATTTTTGGCTATTTTTGACTGTGATAGCAAATTTTCATGAAAGGAGAACTTGCCAAAGTACTGGTGGCAGATCCAGAAAGCAAACAAAATTTATGAATGCTAATGCTGAACATGGTAAAAACTATTGTTGTTATTATAGTAAAGAATAAGATGTCTTTCCCAAATATGAAGATATGGGGTAAAAGAAAATTGAAAAGAAGGATTCGAAAAAGGAGTTTGTAGGAAAAAATTACATCAGGATGAATAAATAATATCCTTCAGAGCTTTAGCCCAAAATTACAGGTGCTGGTTTTAATTGTGATTAAACTATTAGTAGATAGGCTATCAACAATCAACATACAGGTCCCTAATATCCTCACCTTCCTCAGCTTCAGCTTCCCAAGTTTAATGCTCAATGGCACATCTATCTTAAGATCCAGTGGGATCCTTCCAGCCTGTTGCTGCTCCTGCAATGCCTCCAGCAGAGTCCTCCCGTACTGATTTTGGCCGGCTAAGGCCACATTCAGCACTGTCCTGTTCTGATGGCCCTGGTAAAATCTGGGGATTGATCCTTGGCAAAGATTCATTTTTCTGTACCATACACTCAAATGGCTCCCTTTCTCATAGTAAATTCCAATCTTCTTATTTGGGTTGTCCGCCGTGATCCTAACATTGAACCTTGCATAAAGGCTCAAGTCGAAATTCAGAGTCAAATCTGATATCCTGAGATTGTCAACTGAGTATCTGGGGAGCTTGGGTTGAAACACAAGGTAAAGAATGCCGGCAGTGGCTCCAACTATGATCAGCAGGAGGATGAGGAGGCTGACTGTCCAACAGAGACATTTGCACCAACAATTTCGCTTCTGTGGTGGCTTCAAAACTGGCGGCATTGCTGCAATTCTGTGTCCTAATGGAACTTGAGGCTGCCCTGGATCACCCTTTTCTGATGTGAATGAGCCCTGACCCACCAGAGGCCGTGTAGGTGGTGGTGCTTCCACTTTGACCACCACCGGATGTATTCTTTGGTGGTCTGTCATTAATCTTGCTTTGCCACTCTTTATTCTTCCGTATGTGGTTGAATTTATCTACTAGCACAAGAAATTCTGACCACTATCAAGTTGATGCCCATTTACAAGATGGATGGGAGGATGTTGTTTCGTGTAGATATGTATATATATACACACATCTAATTGCTGAAGAGAAGAAAGAGGTAGAAGTGTTCCACGGTAGGTTCAATCTTACCTAATTATAACGAAATGCAAGTGCATGAGAGTTTGAGAGAGTTAGGTTAGCTAAAGCAGCACCCACTTCTATATTCCCAGCCAACTTGTTGAATCATCAATGTGTAGTCTTCTTTAACTTCAATGAAGCATGTATATGGTTAAAAGGAAGATGGAAGGTCAACAAAATTCTCTTTCCTTTCAATCAAGCATATACATACGGTATGCATGAATAAGATTATGCGCTTTTGCAAGTTCCATGTGTTGCTAAATTGGTATAAAGTTGCCCAACTGTAGTTGACCAAACTTTTGTTTGAATAGAATGCCAAATAATAATGATTAAAAACAAGCAGGGTGAATTCTTGGCTAGCCAAGAATTTCTTCAACACCATTCCCAAGTTACACATTGGAGCCAAGTCGGGGTAAATTAAGAAATTAGATGAGTGGATCGTAAGTACAAGCCAATATTGTATATCAAATCAAATTTCATTAAGTATCCACAAATTCATTTTCTTTGTTGAGTTTGCCAAGAGGACAACTATCCACGTAGATTAATACAAAGTGCTAAGCATAGAACCATGTAGTGCTTCTCCTCGAGCACAAGCAGTAAAAGTTAAACACTGTCAAAATTGCAAAGAAAATCTGGGATAATCACTTTATCCTGCCCACTTGATAGGATCACAAGTCACTACTTGGTCATATGGATAACACAGCGCAAGCATTTTCCTTCTCTCATCAGGTCAAATGCCTTGTTTATGTCTTCAAACATCAGATTGTGTGTTATGTACTCATCAATCTTGATTTCCTGAGACGGAAATTACAACAAAGTCTTGATCATACATCAGTATCTGTAAATGCGCATTCCAGTTGTAGCCTCTATGACTACAGATACATAGCATTCTAAGTCTGATTAGCTTAGAGCAAGTCACAGTGAAATAAATAAATAAATAAATCTCAGAAAAGCAAGAAACAGGGATAAAATTATAAAACTAATTATATTGTTTTGAAGCATAGAAAACCAAAACTTATATGTATCCACCCCTTGATGCTTTTTGACAATGTATCAATAAAATCCTAATGCCAAAAAGCAAGCAAAGTTCAACAGAGGACTGAGTGGAGTTCATGTTTCTTTGCCTGCCACTGCAAACCAGTACCAGGACAAAATGCAACAAATGTAATTCTAAGCACAGTGAGAAAAGATGGAAATTCCAAATCAAGCTTTATAATTCACCCTGCAGGCACCAACTGCGCCATTTAACATATTAGATGCAATTGGTAAAGACTGTTATATGTCAATATTGTTTTCTTACCTTTCTTAGGTACATATCAACAAGTGAAGGAAGATCAGATTTTGGTTTCCATCCACCAAACAAAGATCCTGTTAGTGTTCTTCCAGTCAGAAATAGTCCATAGTGAGCTGCTATCTCTGGTTTCTCCTTCGGCACACCAAGGGTCACAGTCAAACCCCATCCCTAATACCCGTAATACATATCAGTAAATTCTGCCCAAATTTAAAAGAATAAGTGGATAGAAAATGAATCATCGATGTCTAGAGTTTACATTGCAACAAGACTGCAAAGCACTGGTAATCATTCCAGTATCTCCTACACATTCAAATGCATAGTCTGCCCCACCATCAGTAATACGGTTAATAACCTGGAAAGAGATTCAGCATGCATTAGATTCACAGCATGCAGGCATAGGATGAAAAGTTCTGAGGCAAGGCCTCTTATTTTGACTAAGTTTATATTCATGGAATTTTGTTTTGGTGCTAGTGTTTCAACACTGGGTTGTAATATAATTCATACAATGATTTCCCCAAAGCCACCAGCAAATCTACTGTCGTACACAATCATGAATTGTTAAAAAGAGAAATTGAGGTGGTGAAAGCTACTTCTAAGCAAAAAGATGGCATGGGTGCTCTGGAACTCATATCAAAACAAGCTTGTAATGATAACTTTAAGTCAAGTAGAGAGCTACTGCCTAACAAAGAGAAAAGACAAAGTGAAGCATGATCCCAACTCACCAAATGCAACCTATTATTCCAGCTCTACTCTAATGTTTCTGCTTACTGTCTTCTTCATTTGGCTCATTTTTCCCAGGAATATAAAATATGGTTTATACCACTTGCTGCTTAATCAATAGAGAAGAACAAACCTGCTGAATTGGTTGGTCATGGTCATTTGGGTTGAGAAATTCTGTTACTCCAAAAGCCTTTGCTGCAATATGAATAGAATGAAATGATCATCCTATAAGAACTTCAATTGCATTACATGTCATGTAATTTGTAATATCAAAGTACAACAATTCATACCTCTTTCACTCTTCTCTGGATTTATGTCAACACCAATTATTCGAGAAGCTCCCCTCAGTTTAGCACCCTGTGCTACCTATTCAAACACATCACAAAACAGGCGGATATTTTATTTGAAAAGACCAGGATTTTGAGTTGTTAAAGTGATTAAATTATATAAGAGGATGGACTAATACAAGGTCCACAACTCACAGAAAGGCCTACAGTTCCAAGCCCAAAAATGACTACAGTTGATCCTTCTGAGATATTTGCAACCTTCCAAGCTGCACCTAAACCTAATATGAGGCAGATTCAGGTAATACAATCATTTCAAATATCAATATTTGAATAGACAAATGTATCAAAAGCTCATGATCTGAAAAAGTGAACATGTTCAAACAGAGCCTCCATCCCCTAGCCAAGCACAACAAACACCCAAAAGAATGGGGAAAATTTTAATTTTGAGGCTGAGATAATCCTTGGAACTTAATTTTATCTAATCCCTGGAACTGAAGTCCAACAAGTACCTGCTGCAACTCCACAACTGAGAAGGCATATTTTCTCCAAAGGGGCAATTGAGCTAATCTTCACAGCACATCCAGAGTGCACAACTGTGTATTCACTGAAACTTGAAACAGCGCAATAATGATATATGGGCTTTCCCTTTATTGAGAAGCGTGTTTGCTTGTCACTGTGCATTACACCTTGGCGTTCCAACCCCAGCACTTGGCAAATATTACTTTTACCTGAGGCACATTGTCTGCACTTCTTACATTCTCCTGTAAATAAAGTAAGCACATGGTTCCCCTCTTCAAATTCAGTCACTCCTTGGCCCACACTCTCAACGATCCTAGAAAATTGCATGTACATGTTTAGCATGTTTCCCATAGTGGAAAGGGAAAAAAGAGCATTTAGCAAGAGGTTTTGAGTTTTACAATTTCCACTAAATAGATGTAAGTGAGAGTTGGAAAGGTGGCAATCTTAAGCAGTTTTGCATTCTCTTTTTCACAAGAAAAGAACAATCAATTTGAAGTTACTGAATAATCATAACACATCTTGAATTCTTGTATAGCATTAAGAAAAGACAACTATGGAGCTAATCTCAAATCATAAAATCCCAGAGGGGACAAACTTCTAGGGGCTGCCAGCTTATTTGCAGTCACAGTAAAAGGTAATCATGTGGTAGAGACCCTGGATAGTGTATGATTTGGTTAGAAAAAGATATATTGAGCAAGCAGGAAGGATATATAGAAGTCACCCTGATGCTTCATGGCCAAATATGCGAGGAAATATTTGAGGATGTGCCTGCAAAAACAATACGATGTTGAGGTGTCAGTTTTTTTTCCTTCTCCCTCTCTCTCTCTCTCTTGGGGCACAGAAATAGTTGGGCTTGGCTTTACCAATGAGGAAAACTCCAAATACGCATTAGAAATGTAATAATCATCCAACTAAAGAACAGGCAAAAAGGGGAAAGGAGAGAATAAGAAAAAAGATGATAAACATAGCATGTCTTCTCTCCCCTTACAAATGTAGGAAAGAGGAGGTATACTTTGACTTGGCAAAAGATAGAAGGCGTGTGTGCTTATCAAATGGAGAATTCACATGCATATTTCTGTTCATGGTGCTTAGCTTCATTGATTACTCCGAAGAGTTCCTTGCTTCTTATGATAGAGAGATAAACATTTCTGCGATTGCGACCTCAATGATAAGCAGGAGAACTTAATGCATCAATGTGAAAAATCAAGACTCCATATTTTGAACTTGCAACTAAATTTAAAAAAAAAAATGTTTATTATTTGGAATCTCAATACCCCAATTAAGTTTCCCTAATTGTCTGTAATACTGCAAACAGAGGAATAATGTCCATTGAAGTGTGACAAGCGATCGATCGCATGTGATGTTATAAGATCTGGTTGCATTCACATTTCACAGGGTCCAAACTTTTTGGGAGGGTCAACCATACAATGAAGTAAAAAAGTCACAATCTTTAATGCTAATCCACTATTAGTCTATTACACACTCGATACTACTAGTTATCACTCTAAGGAAGCGTGTCCAAGCAGCTGAATTGATCAGCAGAAAATGAAGTCTCCTAAAAAAGTGAGCAAAGTACATGCATTTGTTGTCGGTATTAAACAGAATTAACTGCACAGAATGAATGCTTAAGACCTGAGAGAGCCAAGCGGTGAGGTCGCTGCGGCAAAGCGAAGTGGAAACGACTTTGATGCGGATCTCCATGGGTTGAGGCGGGCTGAGCTCCACTTCCTCTATCACCAATGGCTCACCAGCGGCCCATGCCACTGCCGCTTTGCAGGTGATCACACCGCTTGACGGCATTGATTTCTCCGGCGAGTCCTGCTCTCTCTC
>JACGDI010003768.1:137137-164525 GCA_014898725.1 Jacaranda copaia | reverse complement strand
TTTTTTTTTTTTTGATAAAACGCATGTGTCATAACGGGAATTTGGCATAGATTCTACCTGTTCATTAATCATTCAAAAAATTACATGAAGTTTTAACTTATAGAAAATACATGTTTAAAAACCTCTAATGAATTCTAAAATAGGGGTAGCCAAGCATTTTCATGCGATGAAGCTGTTTGATGTAGAATGGAAGGTTGAAGAGAATTACACTAACCTACCATTTAAATTAATTATTTTATTAAATTTTCTTTTCTGAATTTTATTATTATGAATATTAAAAATTGGTATTTATATATATAATTTCTGTAATAAATTAACTTATCATTTTTTATAAATTTATTTTTCATGCGTTGTATTGTGTTTGTGTAGACTTGTCCTTTTCAGTTAATTATAATAAGTGGGCAATTGGGTTTAGGGATAGGCCCATCACCATGAACCCAAACCGCACTGCGCCCAACAATTGAATCAAAGCAGCCACACTGCACTGGAATGGCAAGCGCATATATGACTGCCAATCAAACAGATTTTAATTTATATCCGATTTGAATTCGATCTGATTATTTAGAATCTTTAATTGATGAAATATTCGATAGATAATATTTAATTAAAAAATTTTAAAATTCAAAATAAATAAATCAAATATGAATATAGCTCGATTCAATTTATTAATAATCCAAATTCAAATATATTTAGTATTATACATACATGGTATTATACACACACACATATAGTCCTATAGTAATATAAAAGTAGATATTTGGATGAAGAAATTATATGTTTTTTAAATAAATTGTTAGATTTTTGAGCTTATTTACATCATAATTATAACACTTATTTTTTTTATTATTTTTATAGCAAAAAATGATGTGGGAAGACTAATGAGTAAGAGATGAATGTCATGATATGACAAGAATGCAATGCAAATCTCGATTTGATCAAAATAAGTTTCTTTTTTATAGAACTTTAAGTCTATAGTTAATTGATTAATAATTATGCATAACTATATATTTATAATGTCAAATAAATATTATTATCAGCAATGGAACCTAAAATGTATTGATCTAGTAAATGAATGTGATTGAATTACATTCTATCGTTGCTTTTAAATGATCAATAGACTTGAAAATTTATTTATTAATCTGTTGTGTATTTTTTTAAGGATGACTATTTGAATTTAGATTCTACTAAAATTTGAGAAAAATAATAAATATATAATTATTTTTAAAGTATTCGTATTTGAATTTTTTTGAATATCCAACTTTTATTTGTTTCCGGATATGATTATATCAATTACCACTCTGATGGATCTTAGATCAAACTTGGATCTAGTATATCACTTTTGGATTCAAACTTGGATCCAATATAATCCGATCCAAATTCGACCTATTAACAACCCTAAGCGCATATTCCCATTTCTCAGTAGGAATATTGAAGTATAAACATAAATACAACATCGACGAAATGAACACTACACTTTTGCTGGTAATTTATTAGTTCTTGTTGTGTTGATGCACATTAAATCATAATGCTCGCTTGCATCTACCTTCAAACTAATGTTCAGCAATTTTGGTTTATCATTCCACCAATATTTCTTTGGAGTTGGACCAGCAGTACCTCTCCTCCTCATCATCAACCAACAACAAACGCTTAGCAGAAAACAGACGAAAACACACTACAGCACTAGAGAATCCTACTCAAGTATGCTAAGCAAACACTCAAACCAAATAGCAGCCTGTCGAGACCATTCATAACATTTCGCACCGCTAACACCATCTTCAACCAACATGTCTTCAAAACTCACTTTTGAACCCACCTTAGTTTCAGCTCTGTCTCGGGCTGGAATGGGAAGATTTTACCTAACAACCAACAAGGGAATAAATTCTTGCACAGATTCGGGAAACAAATAGTATTAGTATTAGTAAGATGTAGCAAAGGAAAAACTGAGGGACAAACAGACAAAGTATGTAGATTAACAAAAGACATCAGGGAAGAGTAAGAGGCAATGCCTCTTCATTATAAACCAGAAGCGAAAAGAATTAAATAGTTCATTTTCATTGGTAACCAACCAAAACTCCTCAAAAATAGAATAGCATATTGTAGTCAATAACCCAAACTACCTCAGAAGGCACTTCAAACTACTGCCTGCATTTTAGCCAAAAAATGAGCCATAGTGCTGAAAAAACATATAGACAACTAACTACCAGGCATTACATGCACTTTTGTCAGGTTAGAGTCACATAAAACTTTTGTCTACTAGACTAAATTTAGTCAACAAAGCATCCAGTTCTTGGATTACAACTTCATAATGTTCTTGAGACTGTGCCCCCACTTCAATAACTTGAAGGGCACGACTAAACAGATGATTATACCATTGCACGGGACTATACACATCAGCATCACTAAATCCAATATCTAACTGAGAGTTACACTTATAATCTTTATTCCAACGAGGAAGAATGTACTGTGATGGTATTGCTTCTACTCCATTATAATTAAGGACACTTAATGCATGCCTGCACAAATAACCCTTGAAATTGAACAGACTACAAATGCAGCGTACTTCAGTTTGAGTTGTTTCATACAGAACTTCATAATATCTGACCTCCTTCTCTTTTCCTTCAACTTCTACTCGTTCTTTGACAACGAAAGTTATTATTGGGCCGTTAGTAGTCACTTGCTTTATGTTGAAGCAAGAATACATCCCCTCAACTTCAATTTGACATTTCTTAAACATTTCCTTCGTGTACACCTTGGAGAGCTGCAACTCAAAATTAGATTTTGTTTTCAACTCAAAGCTCGAAGTTCGGGACTCAAAATCCTCCATGGCTTCTTTCAAATGCTTTCTTTGTAGCGCCAGATCATACTTGTCAAGGAATTCTTTAAACGATGTGTGCTTGTGTACATAACCATCAAAAAATGCACTAGAGTCCTCTCTCTCATTAACTGGGAGCATCCCCAGAAAAGAAGTGTCTTTTAAGTATACTGGCGCCCACTTTTGCCGATCTTCATACAATAACTGAAGCCATTTGTTATCCCTGAGGCTGCATTGATTAATCATCTCCCCCCAGAAAGTTTCAAACTCAGATATCTTCAAGGAATCATACACTGCTTTATTCAGTTGCCTCTTGATTGCTTCAAACCCACTCAGCCCTCCCAATTTCTCAGGGACACGATGCATGATATAGGACAAACAATAACAATGATGAGACTGTGGGAAAACCTCAGAAACCGCTGTCTGCAAAGGTTTCGACTGATCAGTAACAATAACTTGTGGATATCGCCCCAGCATACATGTAAGCCATGCCCGGAACATCCAAACAAAATACTCCACTGATTCATGACCAAGGAAGCCGCATCCCAACAAGACAGATCGTCCATGGTGGTTTACTCCCACAAACGAAACCAAAGGTATCTCATACTTGTTTGTCAAGCTTGTTGTATCAATTGTGAGGGTGTCAGAAAAGTAATTATATGCAATCCTAGACCTAGCATCAGCCCAAAACACATTTTTTAAGTGGCCCTCGTCATCAAGATCCATCAAATAAAAAAAATTTGGATTTGTCAGCTTCATACGACAAAAGTAGTTATATACTGCATGTGCGTCCCCCTCTTTCAGGTCTAGATGCTTTGAGTGATCAACGAGATTCCTATCATCTCTTAAATCGGTCTTAGAGTGTCCGTTACATATAGCATCCACAACAGCTGTCCGGTATAACTTAATCGTGTGTATTTCTTTTACAGGTTCAGACTGTGGTGCTTTCTTGGCAGCAAGAAACATCTTTTTATGCGACTTATAGAAACGTTTGATTTCAGGGCTCACTGGATGATTGTGCTCAAGCTCAACCTCAACTATTCTCCACCTTTGGGAATCCACAAGCTTGATGATTACCATTGCAGGACAACCTGTTCTTGTTTCTGGCCTTGGATTGTTTGCTTCACTTTTTTTCTTGAAACCAGCACTGCTGCAGCTGAGCTTTGCTCTATACCTCTCCCTTCTTTTTGATCGAAACCATGAATTGCTTACTCTGATTCCAAATCCTTGTCCCTTAGCATAGACATTATAGAAGTCATAAGCTTCATCAAAAGACTCAAATTCTAACCCCACTGTAGGCGGTAGAAAAGCCTTCTTTAGCTGCATTTCCTGAGCTTCATCACTATGTTCCACCATTGAACAGTCTCCATCTTCATATTCGTCACCTTCCCCAAAAATTGGCTGACTATTAAGACACACTGCCTCCATCTAGGCACACAATTAAACTCATCAGTAATGGGAAAGAAAAGCGACCTCACCAGCAATACTAAATAAAAGCAATCTTACAGGGGGTGGGGTGAGGAGGAGAAAAGCTATGTGAAAGAAATTTTCAGTATCACAACAATATCCATCAGAGTGCATGAGTGACAATATTAAGTACAATACAACCTTAAGGTATAATTGTATGTCAACCTCAACAAATATGCCAATATACAGGCCCACAAACCCATGTTAAAACTAAGGTAACCAATGGGTGACAAGCATCAGGAGTTTCCAATTTCAAACTTTGAACTCATCCACCATTCAAAAGAAGGGAAGTTGATATTATCACCACATAACGTTTTGTATTTGGCACTCAACCCCCAAATCTTTCAACTATTTGGAACCAACATCCCTTTTGCTAATGTGTCATGAACTATCCAATTATTTATGAGAACATGCATTCATACTCATGAAATTAGTAACTGGGACAAGCCACTCATGTTGTGGGCCTGAAACACTTGGCTAACATGAGTAGCCTTATGGCATAATACTAGATTACATCCAGACAAGGAAAGTAAGAAATTGACAAGGCAATTATCACTCCACATTTCATCCCCACATCCAACAAGGGATTATCTAAGAGGGAATCGAAGAACTAACCTCTTAAAACACAACAAACATACACTAACTATTGAAGCTTCTTCATCTATCAGTTGAAGGTGAAACATTGAGCTTGGGGTCCATCTTAAAAGAAATTTGCAAAACATTGTTCTTTTTGTTTGATTTGGTAAAATCTAACTAATAAGGCGTTTTAATGTGCGTGGAGTAGATACATACATGTAAAATTTAACAAAAACATGGGGAAAGACTTGATCCCCGGACACTACTTGCATCATCTAAATTTACCACCTCTTCTAAAATAACCTCATATTTTTACAAACCAGCAACGTAATTGTTTAGTTACCTAATAGTATATAACTTGTTTTAACAAGTAAGTGTGACCAGGGACAGAATACAATTCCTGTTCACTATATTAAGGTGCCTACAACATTTCTGCTGACTCCAAGGGCAACAAATCAATCATGTCGAACCAAAATCAAACATCCAAGCAGCAACTTAGGGGGGGCCAGCGAGCAATCGCGAGACTACTATGAACCTCATTACTTGAGAAGAGCTAGTGATGAAGAAACCAGTGAGGTCAGCAATTAGGAAAACGGGAGTGGTGAAAACGAAAATTGCCAATTAAGAAAACAAGATATCTACAGTAATAGTTGCGCTTCAGTGGTCTACTGATTCTACACATCAGTTGTTGTTGTTGGGGTAATCAAGTTACCAACCAGATCATGACCTAAACATATGATCCTTTTGTGCTCCTTCGTGAAGAAATTCAGACATACCGATGTCAATCCCTTACCGGTGGCGGCGGCGGCTCCACCTGCATCGTTGGGCCACCGCTCAATGTGTTGTTTCATCTGCCTTTTGTTTTCCCATCTTCCGCTTCTCTTCTTGTCCTTTTCTCCCCATCATCATCGTCATCTTTTAAGTTTTTAACCATTTATAAGAGTTGTGATGGGCTTCTTTCTTTTAGCATTCGGGCTTTAGTAATATCTATATTCAATGGGCTTTAGGACTTGAATCACTCCCTTCGGTCTTTGCAAGTCAACTCAAGAGTCAGGCAGTCAGCAGAAATGTTGTTAATATTATTTTTTTAATTAGACAAAGTAATTCAATATGAGTAGACCTAATAATTGGTTATCCACGGAAAATTCAATGATGGTTAATAATGAATTGAGTAAATTTATCTGTAGTAAATTTATTTATTTTTTATTGGGTACAAAATAAAAGACTCGTTACCCGTCCTCACGGTCAACGAGTAATCGTGGGTACTGGCAAGTTTTTTTAAAAAATATTTAAAGATAAATTAATGTCCAACTTATAACTTACGTGATACAACTCAAATATTAACTAAATAAAACTTAAAAAAAAAAAGACTACAAATTTCAAACATTAAATTGAACAAATTCTTAAAGCATATTAACAATATTGTAGTTTAAAATTTACATTTGAAGTATTTAAAATCTACCAAATTTAAAGTACATCACATTCAAAAGTTCAAACTTAAATTTCATTATATGCCAAAATTTTTTGAATTGAAAGTATAAATATCAATCAAATATTATTGTCCTTGTGGAAGGAAATATTGCATTCATGATAATAAATATTTATATGTAAACATATATTATATATAAAAAAATTATAAATACGAATTATCCACGAGTATCCGTGGACCGAACTAAAAAACAGCGGATAAATTAAGTATAAATAAAATTATTCATAATTTTTTTAATTGAAAAAATAGGGCTCATTATTCATATTTTTGAGTACCCCGGGTAGATTAAAACTTGCCAAGTCTAAATATGACAGGATGGCATTTAGATTGCACTTGTCAATTGTGTGTGTGTGTGTGTTTCTTTTAAATATTTAGTGACATTATAATCCTAGTTGCTATCATTTCTCAACAATTAGCATCATAGTTTTCAAATAGAGTTTGCAGAGTCAAACTGGAAGCACTACATTTTTTTTTGTCCTTTTTCCATCTCATCAAAGAGACAAGAAGTATTTTATTATTCATTGCTCAATACCAACTTGTTTTATTATTCTAACAAGTTTTTCAATTTCCACGCCAAAATGAAAACAACAAAGGAAATAGGGTTAATTACATTAAACTCTCCAATTTATGACACTTAATTGCATATTATTCCATAATTGTTGTTGATGTATAATTTTCAATTTCCACGCCTTTAAAGACCAGACGCAGACACAGCTACAACTACAGCTACAGCTACAGCTACAGCCACAGCCGCAGCCGCAGACTCAGAAGCAATCCGGCCACAAATTCCAACTTAAACCACCATGCTCCCGTTCAAAGCAAACCCAGAGTACAACATCGAATTAAAAAGGATGTGCGATATGAGAACTCTCGGTGATTCTTTCAAAAACAAAAAATCTTGCCAATTCACTACTGCCAGCATTTCTAACCTGTTGATTCGGATTCACCCATACTACTATTAGAAATCCAGATTTCACACAGTTGCTGGCCAGTGGCCCCAAAATCCTAAAGCTGAGCACGACGCTGACCCAAATCCAATATAAGCACATCAACATCAATATTTACCCAAGCAAGGGTTGAATTTCTTATACTGGAGCATCAGGGAAAATGAATCTCAGATATGATCAATTATGAATGAGTTTTAACTTAACAATTATCTAAAAACAATCAACTTAACAGCAAAAAGGACAACACAAAACTATCTGAAATACATATCAGGAACTATATAGAAGTAGCAGGGAAACCCTGGCAAGTTTTAACAGCTTGACATTCCTTCCTTCATGCAGATATTCTTCTTCCTTCCCTCTCCACCGTTAGAAGCAGCATGACCGTAAGCACCAAAATTACATTACAATTCTTGAATCAAACAAATCACTCAAAGAAAATAAGGTACTCCAGTTCTTGGTCCTCGCATCTGGTTGTTCTCCTCAGTCTCAGTGAAAAACTTTACTTCTCTCTCCTAATGCAGGGAAAGGTAGAAAGAAAATTTATCAACTTATGTTAGAAAAGCTCTAGACTACTTCATGATATTGGATTTCATGGCAGTATTTGGTTTTGTTAAAATTTCAAGCCTGCCCAGACTTTGACCAAGTGTAGATACAACAAAATTATATCAGGACCCAACTATAAAACAATACTTCCTACATTGACCGGAAGCAGGGAAAGCAAGAAAAATGTAAATGTTCTGACATGCACATGAATGCTTCTCAATTTGCAGAAGATTCTTCCCCTTTTATTTTAAATCCCCCAAGGCCATAGAATAGTTATCACTAGGATCACTCTTGACTGTAGAATACCAAGATATATAAACCAATAAATACACACAAACACACAGCAACACATAATAAGTTGTGAAGTCCTACCATATTCTCATTGAAGCTCAATATGGATGCCACGTTCCCACAGCGATAACAATAATTTGGTGCAGACCACACCTGCATAGTCCACAATGAAACAACAAGAAAATGTAAAGAACACAAGAAAATCAGTGTCCTGAAATACTATGTTGTAGTCCACAATAAAGAATTAGCAACTCACAGTCACAAGTCCTTTATCTTGAAACATATACTTTAGACCTTCTTGAACAAGTTGGTGGGCGCGACAAACTAGATCGAGTTTGTTAATATGATTGAACTGCCAAAAAACAATAACTATTTTAGCATAACCTCTTATACTGCCAAACTCATCAAACAAGCCAAATATCGTCAAGCATTTTGGATTTATGCTGAAAATGTAAATCAGTGCAATGACCATCTTCTGCAAAATTCCCGACACAGCTTTAACCTCAGACATCTGATTGACTCACCTCAGATGTAACCCTGGAGCCAAAAAGCCAGCCAGCTCCCCGAGGACTGACTGCCCATGTCTCAATATCTTCAGGATCACTCCACATTAAGTCACAGAAAGGTCCTTCATGGGGGATTTCACAGTTTCGTTCAATGACTCGAATCTGCTCAGGAAACAAAAAGAAGCAAACATGACTTAATATACAAAGCAAAAGACTACTTAAAGCAAAATCAAGGATAACAGGATAACGATGATCAGACCCATATAATAAATGCCAATTCAAATGGAAAAAAGAAAAAAACAGGTTAAAAACTCCATGAAGAAAATAAAAGTAACCCACACCAGAACAATGATGTCATTTTCTATGGTGAAGAAATGGAAAGCATAACGAAATATGCATGCCATGTTCAACAATATGGGAAAAGCATGCTAGCGCTCATCTCACACGTAACCTCAACGTATCTATCATTACATGAATTTTACAATTTCTTGCAATGAATATTCAAACCAAAACAAACAACTTCAGAAAATGATAATGATCTAACCTGATCAACAGTTCTAATATCTGGGGACAGGCCTCCATGCACACAAAGTACCTGGCATTTCAAAAAGTCAGTGTCTTATTACAACAAACAAACAAACAAAGAGAGAAATGATAATAACAATAGAACATTATAAGATGGATCGTTTAACAGTGAAATATTCTCTCAGTTTCCTTCCATGGAATGTAGAAAACTAGAAGACCAGGTTAGCATGGCTCAAATATCAGAAACAAATAGCAATTTAGTGGTTTAGGAGGGGTGAGGTTTTGGTAGCTTTCTTCTTAAATGATAATTCTGGCAGAGAAAAAAAGAATGCACACCGTGCCATCAATAATTGCTGACAGAGTCAGATAGTCAAAAACATCGGTGCAATAACGCCAAGCATTAGCATTCCCATACTTCCTTTGACATTCATCATAGAATCCGTAAACCTACCAAGGAAAAGCATATAGAGATTCATTAGCAATCAGGAATTAGCAGGCATGATGACAATCTTGTTTTAAATCATGGTTGCCTCTGGTGAAACAAAGACAAATAAATGTCATCAAGTAGCCTAACAATTTCCATCAAAAGAGAACTTGAGGCAAACATATTCAAGGACGCTAGAAAATCAAGGTAGCATCTTGTTACTATAAAAGGTCATGGTAGTAAGATCAAGGCACAATACAAACTCTATGGTCCCGACCAAATGCTGCACTGATTCCAGGAGTGTGTGGAATTTAAGAACAACAAAGAAAATCCAAGTAATAAAGCAAAAGCACAAAAGCTCAAAACCATATTATCAGATTTTTATAAGACTTCCCTCAAGCGATCCAGTTAAAGGTTTCAGGTTCAGAAACCTTAAAAACATTAATATAGTCACAAAAGAACAAACAGAAAGAGTCTTCAGAGTTTCAACAAAAGGCAAGGCGTCCAATGTGAAAAGAGGTGTATGAATAAGTAACACATTTGTTAAGCTTCCCATAGCAGGCCAAAAAACAAGTTTCATTTATAATATTTTTCCTTTTTGAATTTAGAAACTGACCCTTTTATTTTAATTATGTAATTATTTTTATTTTTTAAAGCACAAACATATATATAGATATAAAATCTGTACTTTTTTGGAATGATGAATAAATCTTGAATAGATATTTCAAAAATTATTCTTAATTATTGAAAATTCTTGAATTTCAAATTACTTATATAACAATCCCAAATTCAATATTGTGATTGATTCTTGTTAGGCTACAAATAGCAACTGAGTTCTTCAATGACTCTCTAAATATCTAGCTGGCAAAACAGCCACAATCAGAAATTCTCCAATGTTTTTTCAAATGGGCCATTTCAACCAAATTTAAGAAGAAATAATGAGTTAATTATCTCCAGTAATATCCACATTTGTTTAAGTATCTCATAAATGAGAGAATTCTGTCAGATGATCACAATCAGCAACAGCTGAAGTGCCTTTCTCAAAGAGGGACCAGGGCAAACATATGAGATGAAATGCAAGGTTTGGGAAAAGATGACAAATAAAAAAAGAGAAAAATATACAAGTTCTGTCAAATAGATAACTTGAAGAATCAAAATTTTTTGAAGGCATCCCCCTCCCTCCCAGACAAAGAGGGAGAGAGAGAGTGTGCAGCTTAGTGCTCACACAAAATTCTCATAATACTTTTATTAAAGTAAATGAAGAACAAAGGAAAGAGACCGAGACATCTTTTTCTGCAGTCAATTTCAGCCTGCATACTTCATGCCTTATATTAAGACAATTTTGTTGGCTGCCTCACTATAATTAGTTGTCTGCATGAGTGAACGATTTAATGTCATGCATAAGTTTTCATGTAAGAACTTATTTACTGTTTTCTAGCAACTACTCTGCCTATGCAAGCTAAATAACTGAAGATTATAACATCAGTCACCTGTGTTAGTTGCCTGCTTTCATGATTTCCACGTAGGAGAGTAATGTTAGCAGGGTATCTGGAAACAAATGCAAAAACATTATTAATAACTATCCAAAAGGAGCAAGTTCGACAGAAGCCATCTAAGTATACTCCAGCTAACAAACGGATCATAGATGTTTTCTTATGCACAAATTGGATCTTTTCACAGCAACACCTAGGTTATTAACAAGTCTACTCAGATATAATAAGAAAGCAAAAAGTGAAAAGGAACATTATGATTCTTAAGAAAAATGATGTGTCTGTGCATAATTTTCAAACTCTTAATAGCAATTTGCGGTGGGCTTCACTTGTGCATGGAGATTTTCGGACAAACTAAATAGGAGGAATTACAGTTTTTGTATGTCCTGAAAATGACAAATCTGAGTAAAGAAAGAATTTTAATTAACTCAATCATTTGCTTCTCATATCTTTTAATGAAAATAAAATCAATTAGATTGAAGATCACATCTCAGCTCCATGAACTAAATTTTTGCTGGCATATGCTCCCAAATTCAATATCAATCATCTGAGCCAAGTTTTAAATGGGTTATTTATCATTTATCATCATATTTACAATATGTCAACGCAGTCTGATGGAAAAGAGGTAGTGAACTGACTTGCAAATGAGTTAAAAAATCCACTTTGAAACCATAATCAACAAATCTATCTGCATTTTACATACCTTGCTTTGAGAAGCAAAAGGATGGTGAAAACTTCCAGACTATTATAACCACGATCAACAAAATCTCCCTGCCAGCAGAAGATGCAATTACAATCGACATGAAACAAGAAGAAAAAGACATATGAGAAATCAATTGTAGACAATGTACCATAAATATGTAATTTGTTTCCGGCACATGCCCTCCAGTCTGGAAAAGTTTCATTAAATCATGAAACTGTCCATGAATATCCCCACAAACTGTGACCGGACTATTGACAGGCTGGACATTTGACTCCTCAATCAAAATCTCCTTTACCTGAATAAAGCGGGACCAGATAAATTTAAGAACAAATGAATGATGCATCATCCACAAGACACACACACATACAAACATATATATATATATAGAGAGAGAGAGAGAGATGGATATGCTGGAAAGTTGAGCAAGTTCTGAAGTCAGACCATAGTAAGGCAAAGGAAATATCATCAAACAACCAAAACAGCAAGCAAAGTGTTGCATGGGCATAATCAGGAGATCACTTTTCCTGATTCAGCCATGGTCTAGCCCTGCACTCACAGGATAATAAACGAAAGACAAACCAGAAAGAATCTGATCTAAAAAATGAAGTCACGGATTGAGTATGATGCACCAACATTCCAAACCCAAAATACATTTGGCCTCAAACACTAGTACAAGTACCCTGGTTTAAGGAAGAAAGTGTGCTTTGTTGCAAAGGGCTTGTGGATCCCAAGCAAAAGGCATGAGCTTGAGTTAAGCAATGTGCACATCACATATTCCAAGGGAGTTAATAGAAATCCACTATAACTAGAATTCATAGTAGCTTAAACTATAATTTATAACCTTCTGCCTCACAATCTAAGATCATCAGCACTAGAATGAGCCAATCTTGGGGTCAGCTAGAATTTCTCACAAAATATGCAGTTCATTATGGCTGGAAGAAAACAAAAAAGAGACCAAGATTAGAAAATAGCAGGAAGCAATAGAGTTCTCTGAATCTTATAGACAACTATGATTAGAACTAATTTTCCTTCATGGAAACTTACAATTGCTTGACTTATCTAGTAATCATGGAGTGCCATAGTACAACATACTTTGTAACATCATTAGTTGTTTGCAATTCTCAGGTACAGTGTCTGAATTTGCAAGACCCTCTTGCAAAAACAGAGTGGAGATTTACAAACTGTTAGAAATACTAGTCATTCAACCAAGCAATAAAGCAGACAGCAAGACTGCCATCCAATGCAAATCCTCATAAACCCTTGCCCTCTATAGTTAAGGCATCCTTCCTAAAACCTTAAGTAGTTCACCCTTTTACAAAGTTGCAGCAAGCCCGCTGACTGCCCGCCACAAACCAAATGGTCAAGGCAAAACCCTAACTACCAAACCAAAATTGTAGGGCTAATCATAAATGGAAGCTCTTGTCCCAATTCTTTCATGAAACGATTGCTCATTTTCTTGGAAAATTGACCTGTCTAGTGGAAATTAAAATTAAGTAAATGAAGAATGCAAGAAAAAGAAGAAGTAGATACATATTCGCAAAGAAGCTGAAGCTCGTCTTCTGACAAGTGCTGGCCGTCTTTGACCTTCGTTATCCACTGGTCCAAATCCATACCCTTTTTCTCTTTTCGGATCCAAGAAAAATACAAAAATGATTGATTCTCCGAGGAATTATAGACAATCAACAGCAGTAACTAGATACCAACGGGAAAGGAATGTAGTATTTTGGTCTGTATATGTATCTGTGTATCAGCACAGGAAAAGTTAGATATACGGGGAAGCGAAGGAGTGGAGGGGAGAGGGAGGCAGAGCGGAGAATTTTGTGGCGTTTAACCCCAAGAGGCAAGAGCAAGAACCAACCAAGATTCAGAGACTCCTTCGACCCGATTCCCCCTTCTCTTTTTCTATTTCCCTCTAGTCCTCTACCAAACTGTCGTACTTTTAAGACTATTTTGCCCATTTCAAATTCCACTGAAGTCAGTCCGTTTTAAATAAGAGATCTAAATATGATGCCTCACATCATCATACTATTGAACTGAGCTTGAAATTAAATATTAAATTTATTATCCATGCCATATAATACTTGTGTAATTATAAATTTATTAAATTTTCTACTATCAACCATTCAAAGTCCAAATATTTGAATTGAATAAAAATTATTATTACGTCTCTTAATACAATTTTTATTACGTTTCTCTACAATAAACATATCACAAAATTGTATTTGTGATGTTACAAGATTACACTTACAAATGAAGCATAGTGATACATCTGTTAGCCATGTCATTGCTCATCATATGATATCGGGTGTGTCTTATTTGACACATTTGTGAAAAACTAATGAAATTTTAAGGTTTTGGGATCAATTATAATTCGAATATGATGTGGAAATTTTTTAGTTAGAACAATGTACTCTAAAAACTATGGCCATGCACTTTTGCAATTTGATTGTTTTTTGGAAAATATTTTGGAAGAATGAATTTTCGAGAAAAAATTTGAATTATGTGTCAACCATTTATTTGTGTTTTGAAAAAACATAAAAAATGAATTGAAAATGAGTTATTTGTTCTTTTATATTTTAAAGGGAGATAAACTTTACTGTAAATGTCAAATCAATTGACTTTTTGTTGGATTTATACGATAAAAGTGATTTTTTAATATAATATATGTATATATATTTATGGAGTAGGGTAGGTATGCTATATTTTGAAATTATTTTAGGAGGAATTTTTTGGATAAAAATTTTGTATTTTGAAAGAATGATTAAAAAATATGTACATTTTTTGAAATTATTGTGAGAGTTGAAAAATATTCTAGAAAAATGCTGGAGAACAAAGCCTATATTTCTGCAGAAGCATGTATTTTTAACCAATGGGCAAAGCTTTGTAGTCGACTTGAATCATTACGATTGTAAGCATATATCTCTAATAAACCACAAGCACAACTTTGGCCTTTGGGACTACTTTTTTGTTATTAAGGAAAGTCCTTCTATATAGAGAAAGAGAATATAAAAGGTATCATGACAAGAACCCCTATCATAATTTGAAAATGAAAAAGTTGATGAAACAAAAAAAGGCAGGAGTGAGTCCTCCTGCTACATATTACAACAATGGGGAATCTTTTCTTTGGAGGTCACAGTCTCTCAGCTACAGACAACCTCAACAGCAAGTTTCTTCACCAAACTGGGACACAAGTGCATGTCAAAATTCTCTTGGCTTAGTTCCAATTCGCAATCATTTTGATTTAGGCAAACCTGCAGCAGACCAACAGCAACTAGTCATTACACAACAAAAAGTACTATTTTTATGTTTTCAATCAAGAAAAGCCCAACGGACCCCTGGTTTAACACCGTTTGACAAATTCTGAAACAATGTAACTTACCTTTTCAACCATGGAAACTGTTTTTGGATCATGGCACTCTCCCATAGTATACGATCCACAAGTCCCTACAGGATCTCCAAAACTGGCAAATTTGACAGCCGAGATTTGAGTGCTCATGGGGCATTCCAACCTAACAGTTGCTTTGTTTTTGTAATCTCCAGTTGCACTTTTTTGCAAGTTTTCAAGGTCAAAGGAAGGATGATCTTCAGAAACACACGCACAAACACTTGAGACTTTTCGTCTGGAGAACCGAATTTCAGTAGGATCTCCACCCTTTTCCTCAAAGATCACCAAGATATTGCCAGATGGCTTGAACCAAGATCTTGGAACATGGTACCTAATCAATGAACAAATAAGACAATATCTGATTAAATGCATGCTTGCATATTCCTAATGAAGAACTGATGGAGAAAGAAACAGAATGATGAACTTTCAGGATCTTGTATTAATGTGCATTTTCATGTTTTCAAAGGCAGTTAATGTCTAGAAATTTTTACCATCTTTGTGTGGGTTCTCCACAACCAGTGTTACATTTGTTGGGGAAAAATTTGCCTCTATAATCGCATTGCTGTATGCATTTTTCGTGTTCAGAGGCTTTTCTGGACCAGTATCTTCCTATTTCATTTCCATTTAACCAAGCCATCCCTTTCCCCATGTGAATCATATCAAGTCCAACAGGTTCTTTCCCAGGTGGATAATCCACCACAGCCTGCACACATAAGAATTTTTCCATAATTCCTTAATGCAAAAATCATGTCAGAAGCAATCTTTAGCCCATTGTTACAGTAAGATAACCTCCAAGGATTTTTACCTTGTACCATGTCAGAGGCTGTTGTTTAGGTGGATTTGAAGTTGATACCCAGTTTACAGACTTCAAAGGTTTCATATCATATATTCTTAAATGTTCTCCTTGCAGTCCGATCTGAAAATAAAATATAAATGAATAAGAAGCTACAGAAAATTCCCATCAAATCCATTGGTCAAGGCCTACCTATACTCCTAATATTTTGAGCACACTAGTTAAACCATCAATTACCACGGGATCCTTTTAAGCCTTCACAAGATAGCTTGAGGATCTATCCTATCCCCTATTAGTCTTGTTATATTCATCATGAGACACACACTTCTGTATTTGCGGTAACATGCATACCCCAGTGCACTGTGTTACAGTAGCACAAAAACCGTTTGTCTATTACAAGCTTCCATGGGATATGTTCGACCTAGGAGACTTAACTTTCATGATGGGGCTTATAGAGATTAAAGAGAATCAACCAGATGTATATTCGTGATTAAACTACATCTTCTAGAGAAAAAACAAACAGCAAGGCTAATATAAGTCTATTACTTTGTCAGGCTGTAATGTCAATAAAAGGCGTAATGCACTAGTCGCTATATTCCAATTATTCTAGTTAGATTTTTTAGCTTGAAACTGCAAGACTAAGGTCCACCCACGTGCTGGATTTGTTACTGAAACATAAAATTAAAAACTCAGGAGTGGGTAAATTGGAGGGAGCAAAGATCATAAAATAAGAATAAAAAGAAGGTACACCTTGTAAGTCCATGTTCTAGTGGACAAGTCAACTGTGCCGTTCTTCATCCCCAGAATTTTTACAGTGGTAGGACCAGCTCCAACCCACTCATAAAATGCTCCTGCATTCTAGAATTCAGAAAGAGTTTGTCTAAGAGGTAGATAGAGAAAAAATTCTGGCATATATACCATTTATACATCTTGCCATCTTCAGGAGAGCGCTTATTTACATGTAGCAAAGACATTGCTATATCAAACATTTATCATCAAGACAATGCAAATTTACGTAAAAACAAGCAAAGCTAAAGATATCATACAAAGACTTGTTTTTCATGGTTCGATGTAGTGCTAGTTGACTAATACTTTTAGAAACACATATCGACAACTACTCAGTTTTATTTCAAGATGAGAGCCCTTGATCTACATTACATTTTAGCGTATAACTGGAAAGTTTCATCAATAATTGTCCTCCTCTAACTCCCTATCTCTACTAATGCCAGCTCGCAAGCATGAATGCACAATGATTCTCTGCTATTAGAATAGTTCCAATTTCAGTTTGATGTAATCCCTTATAGAATTTAGGTTGAATCAAATATTGAGTTTAGCAGGTAAAATACCACCATTTTAACTCCCCTTCACTTTTGAGATTGCTTTCTGTGACTTTTCTGATGTAAAGTGGACTTCTGAAGCATAGAATAATCCTTTTCAATGAAGTCCAGTGTCAATTGCCTTTTGTCGATTTTCTTCCGGTAATGATTCTTGCACAGCATGAGATCAAGTGACAAGATACTGCTATGAGATACCAAAAGGATCTACTATATTTTTATAATCAGTTGATTTAAAAGTACAAAACAGGTAATAACCTAGCAAAAAGCGTGCAGATATCACATCATAGACAAGGAAAAGAAAGGTCACATTCAGAAGTATGATGGACAGATTGGACAAATTAATCATTTTCAAACAAAAACAGTTCAAGTTTGTAATCTTGGATCAATGTCTACAGAAAGTCATACAGAATTATAAAGCTGCAGATCAGGAAATATTTTAACCTATGCGCGCTACATCAAGTTAATGTGTGGCAGAGCTCTTCACATTGCCCTACAGATGTCTCTGGGTATTTTGATGATCATTGTGTTACTTCAATTTGTTGAACAAGGTTTTAATAAATCTCAGTCAGGAAAAATGTTTGCCCGATATAGATATAAGAAATGTGAAAATCAAAAAAGGAGTAATATTAATGTTCATGTGAAAAATTGTTTGATTTAAAATGCTAAACTTAGAATTATCAAGTGTCCAATCTTCCTACATGATCCAAGTGTCAAGCATATCAAGTAAAATAGAGATGTTGGAAAACATTTGGAACTGAAAGCAAGGTACATAGCAAATTACCTGCAGGCCCACAGTCATGCTTAATAAAGCAATTTCATTCTTCCCAGCCTTGAGAGGTATGGGACTTTTAAATATGAAGGGCGATACTGTGCCATTTCCAGATGCACTGGCTGAGAGAAACATAAGGTGGACACTTCAGCACATTATGATGGAACAGTATTAAAAGTTCAGGTTAAAGTAGGGCAGTTCCTGTATAACAAAATATGCCTGGATTATTGCCCCACAGTGAACACGAGAATCAAAGATAACCTTGAAGTTTCTGGTTGATGAAAACATGCATAGCATGGCCCTTCGATTCAACTACAAGCGTTGGACTTCCACCTTTTCTCAAGAACTCTTCAGTCCCATCAACAAATAAACTATCATGGAAGAAAATCTATGAGTGCTTGCTTCAAATGCCTTGCAAACTTCATCAATTGCACACCATAATGTTTCTTGTTGTATGATATCGAGAGTAATTTTCTAGTACTAAACCATCATATTAATTCTAGCATTAGACTGCTTGTATCTCTGATGATACCACAAGTCTTTGTTTGATATTGATTTAGAGTAAATCTGTGGCATATTCAGTGCGGAATCAGAATAGATATTGTTGATCCATATTGCAGAGTTCATGGGCAATAACTAGATTAAATTTCATAGAGTTAGAAATGTTTAAGCTATAAAACCTTTATTTTTAATGAAGTTGCCCATTACTAAGTTCCTTAAAACTAATAGGCTAGGATGAGAACAGGATTGCCTTATATCGATGGAAAGATAACTTAGAAAAGGGAGATGCAGATGAATCATCCCTTATAAACACAGCCACATTATGTTCTCTATGAATAGAAGGAAGATGTCACTTTCTGCTTCAACTATTATTTTCCTACCAAAAGATGACACCTGCACACATATGTTATGCATCGTTCATCATTAAGTACAAGTAACTAATGATTTAGTAGGAAGAGATAGATCCATAAAGGTCAGATGACTTCATTCAAGATAACATACACAAGATTTCCATAAAAGGTGAGGTTATGCAGCATCTACGAATCCAAAATTGAACTTTACAGAATGGAACCCATTTTTTAACCAAAGAAAATGCACAATGTTAAGGAAATAAAAGTGTAAAGAATGCAGCAAATGAAAATAAAAACAAACCTTGTCGTGTACCAGAGGTAGTCTGTGGTGTCTTTTGTAGTGTTAATGTGATCCACCAAGCCATTTTTAGTAAAATCTGCAGCACCCCAAATTCCAGCTTTCTCATTAAACACATTCCATTGAAGACCTTTCAAGTTTTTATTTGGTGATGTAGTTGATGGTTGCAAATCTGTTGGTATCATCTCAACCATGGAAGTTTGAGAACCAACCTGTTAACATATAAAGGAAAAAGGATACAAAGAAGGCCAGTTTATACGATGCTTGCATTAGAAATTAAAAACCTGGACAAGAAACACTACTAGCAAATCAGAAACAGTTAGCTCTCACTTGACTCCTAATGATATAGTGTGTTCCTTAATGCAACTTTAAATTATATTGTATTCATGTTTGCTCCCCACAGACAAGCTTATTGAATGTAATAAAATCATTCATAAATGATTTCAACAAAACTTAAAGCACAAAATTCTTGTCTTCCGGATAAACCATGGGTTTAGTTCTCAGAGTGGCTCTGAGAAGAAAAATTCCTAGAAGTTTATACAAATTCCAAAACTGAGTTATGTGTAACACTTGAATATGATTAAAGTTGCAGTGGTAATGTTTCAGATGCATGGACTTACCAAAACTAAATAAGATGTGAGATTATTGTCATGGAAGAAACTGGACCACATGAAATTTACATGCAAGTGGAAAGAAAAGTAGTTACCTTTGCTGTGTTGAAAACTACATTTTTGCAGTCCAGTAGAATGCTAACAGACCATGCTGGCAGGTAATATGACGTATTCTGAAACACTACTGTTTTGCCATTTTTATCATCCATATTAGAAATAAAGGCAGCACAAGCTCCTGATGAATCTTTATAGACATCAGCCTACAAAAAAGTGTCTGCTCTGTAAATGATGAAAGAACTGATTGAAGACATTATCACCTAACCATAAACTTGGGAATGCAGGCGAAGTCCAGCATCCAATAGTCTAAATGTAAGGAGTAAGCTGTCATAGCAACATGATGTGGAAATTTAAAAAAATTTATAAATATGTGTATATGTATAAACGCCATGGGGTGCTTGTGCAATATGGACCTCCTTTGAATGAAGTCATCCTCCACACTCATTAGTACCAAACGATGCGCTTTAAAAAGTCCCTTACAAATTCCGAGTTTCTCAATTTTGTATTTGAAGTTATTGGTTCATCTGCTTTAGCATCATGGTGTTTAAATTACTAAAAGAGAACTGAAAATTTGATTTCATAACAGACAATTCTTTTTTATTCTAAAGCCTAAGATTCATAGGCCTAGAGCTGTCAGTTTGAATTTTGTTTTCAAGAAATTTTTCCCAAAGAACAATGTTAAAAATAGGCTCCACTAGACTATCCTGATCTTCAAGATTATTTTTATTGAGCTGGCTAGTACTTAGCAAACCAGCTACATCCTCAAGCCTTGAAAACCATTGACCACACATTGAAAGGCAAAATCAAACAAATATCCATGGAAGAATGATCGCTCAAAGGCTAAACGTCCAGCATTCACCTCCTGTGACGGACCTAGTGACAGAAAGGTTGGTTCTCCATTCAGCAATGCATGCTCGCATAACTTTATAGATCTATGAAGCTCTTTAAGATGCCCCCATTTTGGACATCTAGCCAATCCTGGAAGCATATTGGACATATTAGAAATTTACCTAGAAAGACACAGTAGACGAATTTTGATTGAAACTGCAATCCTTTCAGAAGTTCAAACCATGCATGTAAGCCATGAAATATATGTCAAGCTTTACCATATTCATCAATTGGCGCATCATAGTCATAACTCGTGGTAATGAATGGTCCACCTGAAGTGCGGCCAAAGTTTGTCCCACCATGATACTGAAAGGAAAAGAATATAATAGAAAGAGGAGAACCACACACTTCAAAAGTTAACAGGCATCATTTACTCCTGATTTGTTCCACAGTAGGGGTTGAGGTCTTGTGGGGTATTGGGGTCCAGACAAAGAGCTAAATAAGTATAGCATACCATGTAATAGTTTTGTAGGCTGCCTCCCTTCTGGAAAAAGCGTGCAACTGAAAAGGCAACATCTTCTGGAGGTCTGTGAGGGTTACTCGCCCCAAATGTTTTAAACCTGAAATTTTCAAAGCTGAAGGCATGACGGGAGCAGTACACTTATTGATTACATAATTCTAAATCTTAACATTTTCATTGGCTGAGGCTTTGCAGTATTAAGCTGAATATTCCAGTGCATTCAACAGTTTTAACATGTAACATGAAATAACTTAAAAATAAAAGGGAATGGAAACTAAATTTTCTGCTCAAAAAGCCATACAATATTACAGCCCCCTCTCAGCCAAAAACTTCCGAAGGAGTTAAAACATAATGACTCTTGTAGAATTTGAGACAGGAAAAGTTTTTTCTTTCGGTAAATTCATAATTCACATCATGGGTGTTTTCACCTTTTGCAGCAAGTAAAAAGATTTTCTAGCTAAACTTACACTCACTTCACTGACTATTGATTTGTAAAGCTGATGTTAACAATAAAGCATAACATGATATTCTTTCCGACATACAACCTTTGTAATTTCTTTTCACTTTTCTCAAACATATTAGAGTGTCCATGTGATGAGCGGGCTCAATAAAGAAAAGAACTGCTTGACAGACTTTGTCTTGCCCTTGCAAGGAGAATTATCAAACTACACTTGATTACTCCAGATGTTATGAACTAATAATATATGAATTAGCACCTCAGATGGGCCTACAAAGCATCACTAAAAATCTATATTTTTCTAGGAGTCCACTACCCACTTGTATATTGGTTTTCTTTAGATTAAAATAATGGTTTGCTTTTATCTGGAACTTCTTTATATTTGATTTATGTAGTCTCCAAAGTCAGATCAGGACTTGCCAATCCAGCAGCACCTTGAAATTTAAAAGAATAACATCACCTGAATGGCAAAGGGACCACATAAATGGAAGTAAATGCAGGCATGTGGAAAAAATAAGTATGTGATGCATGTAAAAGAAACAACAAATGTATTTAAAACAGCAAAAATAGTAACTTTAAAATGAACAGATGAACAATCAGTTGATATAAATCACAGCAAGATGTCACGTACCATCCGGGCCAGTTTTCAGTCCAAATTTTAGGCTTATGTGGAGAGATTGGCTTGAAGTGCTCGCAGTAAAATGCATTGCATGTGTCAATCTAAAAGAAAGTAAAATGTGTTAGTCAATCCTACACTATTTTAATAAACAAGATCTGAAAGTAAACTAATTTACCCACATCAAATTTCTATTCAAAAGAAAGTACAACAATACAATAATAAAAGATAAAGAACAATTCTTCCAGTCATTTAGTAAGTTAAGGCAACATGGAGGGTAACATCTAGAAATAGAAGAGAAGAAAGAAAGAAAAAGGTACAAGAAAGCAAGCTGAAAGAGGGGGTTTTTACTTGAGAATAATTAAAGGCATGATACAATAGTTAAAATCCCACCTTGCAAGCAGCAACTCAAATTCATACTGGTATGCTGCCTAGTGACTGGATCAGTGGGGACATTGGTGGATTTCATGAGAGCTTACCATAGTATCAGGAGGATCGAACTGCTGGCACATAATCCAGGGTACACCAGTGTTTTGAGAAACAGCCATGCTAGCTGCCCACTGGGCATACCTTTTGCCTCCTTCTCCGTAAGCAGACTCATAGAATCCATATTCATTTTCGACCTGCACTTCAATAAAGTAACAAGATAGAATGTTATCCGTCACTTTGATAACAAGTAATGAGAATGCTTCATACAAAAGAAAGAAGAAGGATGAGGAGAGTGGGAATAGCAAGCATAACATTATTAGAATAGCTCAGAACTAACTAGAACGGCATTTTTAGGCTTCTGTATATTCCCTTTCCATATATTACATTTGAAGATCAGCACTTAAGAAGAACAGTTTGCTTCACACAGTGTTGAATAACAGCACTAATATGATTACAGAGTTGACTCTTGCTGAAGAGAAGTTATAATCACCTGTTCATCAAGTTGGACAGATAAATGGGGAATTGCTTTATGGAAATATAACAGTCACTTTGGTTTTAGCAAAATACTGGTATGATTGCGATGCATTTCATGCTTAGATTGGGTCTCAGGTATTCCGAGTCCATATGCATCGTCTCTTGTCTGCTCTAGTCATATGTTAGTTCCTTAATTCCAATGCATAACCTTCCATAAAACATGTTGAGGAGAAAAATATAACTCGTCAAGAAACCAGTTCAGCTAAAAAACTGAAGTTATCTAATTGTGGGACTTATTTAAAGGGACAAGGATTCCAAAGTTGCCACCTCCATGTATAGAAAAATTTCAACTTGTCCTCCACAAGTAGACGAAGATGTCAGATTGATTGCCAATCAGTAAATCATATCATCAAAACAGGATTATCAAACATCATAAAAAGAAACAATGAACAAAATATCCAGTAATTGGGATTTGGCAGCAGACAAGACTACTAAGACATCCAAAGGCGCCAATTTGGTTGAATTCTTAGGCTGTAACATGCAAAATGATAAGGGAATCCAGATAAATCCTCTGGAACAGAAGATCTGAGTTTGACAAGCGGAGCGCAACTCAAAGAGAAAGACACGTGCCTGTGCCAAGATGATAGGACCTCCTTGTGATGCAAAAAGCTTCTCTTTCTTCATCATGTTCACAATGAATGTCGTGAACTTCTTCATGTAGTACTGGAATTCCAAGCACCCAAACAAGTCAAGCCCTCGCAGAATTTATTGATCTTTATTTAAAAAAAAAAAAGAATAAATTCATATAAACCTTGAAAGGTTCGTTATCCGTTCGAAAGACAGTTCCTGGCACATAGTGCAACCAAACAGGTACCCCGCTGCATAGATAGTTTACTCGTCAGAAGTTGAATGTTGGAAGAGATGATCCATGCGTTGTTTCATAAACTTTCAAGAGCAGATATTTTTACAAGTAAACAGAATCACTGGCGTCATGTTTCCTTACTTAGCACATTGTCAAAACAACAGAGAGTTCAACTAAAAAATCTGTGAAGAAGGCTGCAAGTTAATTATAGCTCTCAGCAACAAGTGCTTCATTGCTTAGCTAGATACAGAATATAAGAGTACAGCAGCAAGGGCTAGTGAAACTAAATGCATACGACATACCCAAAGTTCCATTCTGCAGCCACAAAAGGCCCAATTCGGAGAATCAAATACATGCCAGCCTGCTGAACAATCTTGCAAAATTTGACCAGATCATACCTTCCTCCAAAGTAGTACTGCAACAAAGACAAAAGTAAGAAGAACAAGAAGAAAAGGTTGGATAATTTTGTCAAAGGAACTAGCAAAATATTGAGCAATGAAAAGAGAGAAAATTGAGAGACTTTGTTAGGGGAGAGCTCATGTCCGTTCCAGAAGACATATGTCTCGATGACATCGACGCCTCCATCCTTGGCTAATTGCACTAGCCCCGGCCACATCTATTAACATCATCACATTCAACTTTAAGGGAGCGTGATTATGAAAGATATGAGGAATGATAATTAGAATCAGGAATGAATGTGGTGAGCGTGATTATGTGCAAACAAGTAAAAAGGGAAGAAGAATAAAGGGACTGACGGCGGGAACGCTGCGAGGGTAGTGAATGGCGGCGGAGATGAGCAGCTTCCGTTGGCCGTCGATGATGAGGGAGCGAGTATCGTAGCTGACATTGTAAGCAGCAGCAGACGAAGAGGCCAAGAGTGAAAGCAAAATGAAGAGCAAAAAGGCCTTTAGACTTGGCGTAAACAAAGACATCATAGTAGAAGAAGAAGGCGGCATTGGTGAGTGAATGCAGCGGCGGCAGCGGCTGTCTTCCCTTTAGCCCACTTTCATCGCACCCACTCAACCGCAAAGACATGACGTTTATAAATACTCTCATTTTCATTAGTACCTTATTATTTTTAAGCTCTATTTATTTATTTATTAATTGTAACAAATGATTCAGTTAGATTTGATGACGCTGTCTGTCTGTTCATTGATTTCCCAACTATTTTACTTATTTCTATGTAGATGCAGGCAGACCCTTGCTCGCACTCCCTCCCTCCTTCCTTCGTGCCACTATATATTAATTATTATACGAACACATACCATACTATATTTAGCTTTTAAATTTTACTGGAAAAAAAAAAGATTTTATTTTCTGGTTGCATTATATTTGATTTAAAATATATTCTTATTGAAAATATAAAGAAACAAATTCACGTGTGCTTAGAATGCTTTGATTTGGGGCAAAGGAATTTATTTATTCAACTAATCGGCGACGGAGAGTAGGAATTGGATTGGTTTGAGCAAGAAAGATTGCATACAGCTCAGCTTGGCCTGGAGTCTGGACTGTGGCTGGCTAATGAATCAGGCAGGCAGTCAATCAGACAGACGCACGCTAACACCTCCTGTTGCCCACCGAGCACTCTGTTTTATGTTCGCAGGGCTTTTGGCTTCTTTGTCTTTCATAAAAATGTGCAATGTATGATTGATTATACAACATTGCATCCAAGTTCAAGGAATTGAATGTCTTGCCATCATTTATAAATTATTTTTCTTCTTTATTTTTGGTTGTTTGTCTCATTGAAACAACTTTCCCTATAGATAAAATCTTGAATTTAATTTTTCACCATCTATACCACAACAAGAATAAAAGATTGGCCCTCAAGTGATTTAAGCTTGTGTGAACCCAAAGTGGCCATTTGGATATACTTTCATCACGTATTTTTAATTTCCAACAATTTTTAAATTAAAATACACATATATATAAATACATACGAGTTAATTTTCATGTAGAAAGGAAAATATTTTTGAATGATTTACTTGAAAATAGATAGAATAAGCATAGAGTTAAAAATTCATTTAATTTATGATTTTTATGCATAAATAGACGGGTTTTTTTTATAAAAATATTTATATGATAACATAGCTATAATAAGTTATGGATACTTCATGTCAAATTCAATTGACTGATGAATATGATATAGAACAATAAACATGTTTGAAAATAAAAATGAGTAGCATTTCAAATGAAAATGAGATAATTGAAAAAAAAGAAAAAAAGATGCTTTTTGGAAAGCCATCCTCACAGAATCTTAAGTAAACTGTCCTTATGATGTAGTGAAGATTTCTCTATTGTGCTTCCCATTTCCCGATTGCTTCGGACTTTATAGAGGCTGGAGTCACCAATTGCGTATGCTTTTTCCCTCACTCTTTGATTCAAAAATTGTACAAGACGAGCCTCATCACTACCTTCCTTCATCCGGAAGTCTACAAATTTCCCTGAAAGCTACTTGTTTTGAAACTTCCAGAAAATTGAATATTGAATTTCGACATTATTAACGTGAGTTGGTAATCTTTCACAATATTGCATTCATATACTGTAGACGATAGTCCTCCTAATTAACTTTAGACCAAGCATCAATCATGGATAACTTCAACCTTGTATCGCAAGCTGGACAGCCTGGACTCGATTTGCTTATGTACTACTATCTAAACCATCGGTCCAATGTTGGGAACATTAAAGTCGTATTTACCCTGGCCTGATCCTGATGAGGGTGAACGCTGAAATAAAATTTAAGCAAAAATGCAAAAGCCCGGCAACACAGCCGCCATAAGAATAAAAAACATAAGATGGCAAACGGCAACGCAGCCTGCCCATGTGCACCGAAGGCCAAGGAGATAGCCCACCAAGACACATTTAATTAATGCATTCACGTTTTCTGGTTTTCTAAACTAAAAAGCATTCCATCTCTCCTCACTCATTAGTGATCCCACTCTCACAGTCTCACCCCCTTCTATTAATTACTATGGAATATGGATATGAGTGAAGAAAAATATCTTTCACTGTAACTTGACGACACCACATGTCATTCTATCTCTATCTCTTTTGGCATTTCTTCTTCTTCTTCTTCAACATCCCTTTTACTAATTTCTTCTGCAGTAATCCCAGCGGCATCAACCGTTCTGGCAACCCATTCCCTTAGAGGCTCTTCATTTAAATCAAGCCTTAGAAGTCCTGCAAATATCCCTCCCACGAATGCAACTGGCTCCTATAACATCAAACATTATAATGGTTGCATTAAATGTCTGCACAGAGGATCATAACAAGAAGCTCTTCCACGTGAATATGTCACAACCTTGTCATTAGAAACATGAGGGGGGGGGGG